>JAWQFJ010001971.1:11908-54243 GCA_034096865.1 Theodoxus fluviatilis | reverse complement strand
AGTGGAGAGTGGCACAACACACAGAGAAGAGGACAGAATGGGGCAAGAGAATTATTTTAGCATTCAGCTCTCACACAACACTGTATAATTAAAGAAAACGTAGAGAATAACAACATAACAATATTCTAGTGGGATTGCTGCTGTATACAACACACAAACATAAACACAAACACAAACTCACAAGAGAGATAATTTGGTTACTGAACTGTTGATCAAAAGAAGCTTGCAGGAAATGAACACAAAAATTCTTAAAAAATCAATCAAGCACGCAATCATGTTTGGTAACAAAAAACCAACCTAATTTCACTGGTTTTATAATTTATTGCAATGTATCTCATGAAGGTGATTCGGAACACACATAAAAGCAAGCAGGAAACATGAATATCTTTTCAATCTCTCTCTCTCTCTCTCTCTCTCTCTCTCTCTCTCTCTCTCTCTCTCTCTCTCTCTCTCTCTCCCTCTCTCTCTCTCTCTCTCTCTCGCTCGGGGCGGCGTCGGACGGAGATCTGCCCCCCCGGAGCGGCTCCGGGAGGTTCGTCTGCCGGGTGTGGCTCCAGCCGGTGGCCCCGGGCGCATCATCGGAGAGAGAGAAGAAAGACCGACCTTGAGACAGCAGCCACCAAGGCGGGCAGCACGGAAAAAATGATTCGCGGTGCTTTGCTTGAGACTCTGGTTCTGTTTCGTGTTCGGCGACCAAAACAAGACTGGCTACCAGTTTTGTAAAGTGTTTCATAATTAATGTTTCCTGCGCGATTGTAATTGCAACAGGCCCGAGGCCTATGCAATAAAATGTTTCGTTCGTTCGTTCGTTCTCTCTCTCTCTCTCTCTCTCTCTTTCTCTCTCTCTCGTATCCAGCACCCATGGTCTTCTATTAGACAATCTGGTCCTCCAATGATGAGCGTGCCTGGTGCCTGATCACAAGCTGATGCATTTCATTCAGCATCCGGCATCTGTTCATAGGCAGGTAGGAATACATAATCAGCCCATTGCCACTAGGTGCACTCAGGTCAACATTCTTGTACTTGATCACCAAGTCCACCAAGATTTTCTTCACCTGGAGAGAAATGAAAAAATGCAAGTTTCAGAAAATAAAATTTGGGACTTAAGAGTTCAGAAGTTTAATTTCTCACTTTATAACATAAGTTGGGCATTTGCTTTTCTTTCACTTGTCCTTTTCTGTGTCCTCCCCCCACCCCATCCCCACCCTCTCTCTCAGTGGCTGGCGTTCTTGCTTGTGATGGAGGTGATTACTTTGTGGTAGGTGGACGGGGAAAGTGGAAACACCATTGCGGTCCAAGGATTCAGCCAATGTGGTGGTCAGCCATTGCTCAAAAGCACCACCGGTGGCTTCTAGAGATGAAAAACACCTGCTCAGTGGCAACAAGACCAGCAATGGTCGGCAGGAAATCACCAAAAAAAGGGATGAGCAGAGACAGTATTACATCTACTCAAGTCTGAATTCTGCTGATATTGATGTCGGGAATTTCTCTGCTGTTGCTCCTGATGTTGCACAAGAATCCCGTGCCAGTGCCCCCAGCAAGCTATGCTACCAAAGCCTTAACCTTTGACCCCCACAAGTTACACAAATGGCAAGGTAGCAGAAATCTCATCCATCATCTGAGTTGCTGCCGCTCAACTATCGTTTGGCCGTCAGGATAACACAGTGACTGCCAAGGCTTCCCCACTATCACCCTACAAGGGTTTAAAATCTGCTTTCAAAAAGAAATATGACAAGATAATGGAAAACTGGGGCGTGTTTGTTTGGCCCAAAATCTCAAGAGAATCGCGAGGGCTAGGCGTTGCCTACATTCCTCGCTCAAAAGGATGCACTCGCCGTGAAGGCGGGAAGCCGAGGGAGGTCCGGAGCTCCCTCGATCCTTCCTGCTGCAGTGACCCGGATGAACCAAAATGGCGAAGACATTCGGAGAGAACTGTGCCTGTAATGTGCTTCTCAAGGTTCGAGAATGGAAAAGTGTACATACACGGAAGTATTTGCTGTTTAAGTGTTCATTTGTATATATAGAGGAGTAGGCGTATTGGGTATTTCTGGACATACACTGCCGAAATTTTTTTATCGCTTGCAGCCGTATACGTATGCTGTATAAATTATGTGCCTTCACCGTATACATGAATTATGTCCCTTGAATTGATCGAAATGAATGGAGGCAGAGGTGCCTCCCAACAGACACACAGATGAGGGATGCACAGCTCTGTACTCTGTGCCCATAGCTGCAGTACCTCTGCCTGTGGTGACTGCAGGAGACATTTCCACAACTCTTCCCTGTGCCGCTGTAGGTCATCAGTCTCCGCGTAGAGGAAGTGGTTGAGGTGGTGCACTGCGATCAGGAGAGGCAGGAAGGGTGGGCCCTTGCTGACGCTGAGTGTGGTGGGGGCTAGCAGGTAGCTACAGTACAGTGACAGCAGCTCCTTGTCTGTCTCCACAGGCTCCAGGAAGCATTCCACAGGAACTGGCAGCTACAAGACAGAAACAGTGGAAAATGCTGATGAGTTGTGGATGAGAACTGGTTTTCCCTTCACAGGCATTATGTGCTCTCTGTCACTAGATGGGTATGGTGTTGTTGGTGGTGTTGTTGTTGTTGTTGGTGTTGTTGTTGTTGTTGTTGTTGTTGTTGTTGTTGTTGTTGTTGATGATGATGATGATGATGATGATGATGATGATGATGATGATCTTCTCGAATGCCATCACACTTGGAGACTACTTCCTGCAATGAAGTGTGCTGTCCTGTGCAGTTGGTCCGGCGGTCCATACATCTTTTCAAACTCATCTACTGGTTGTGGCCATAACTCTTAGTGAGTGGTGATTTTTGCAATGATGATGATGATGATGATAAAAAGTAAACACAAACTACTAGTAATAAAAACATAACAACTTAAGGGGGCACATGGCGTAGAAAACGGGGGTATCAGAAAAAAATTCATTGCTCAGCAACTGTTTCAGCTATCTTAATGAAACTTTGCACACAATACAAACACACAACAAGGATAATTCACATCAATTTTTATTGTTCTAGATTGACTAGTTCTTGTTATATAACACAATCACTGAAAAATGCACGTTACAATTTTCTCCCTCCTACCAAACTACAAGGATCAAACTTTATAGGATCAGCAATGGTTGTGTACAAAGAAGAAGACCTATATAGTGCTACAAAACATTATAAATGTATTTATAACACTTACCAATGTTTCTGGTGATGAGTGGCATTTACACATGAAAAAACGTTTCCGGCATGACAAGATTAAACTTTAATTAAAAATTAACTAATAAAGTTACAGATTTCTAACTAGTCTTATTGCTACTAGCATCCATTTATATACAAACAAGCAAAATTTCTACATTCTATCTTTATTCTAAGTCACATTGTTAAAGGGGAGAAAAATGTTACCATAGAAATAAAACCACTTTTTGAGAAATTTGACTTTAAAGTTTGGGAAAGTTTACACTTGTATAACAATTGAACTAAAAAAGATACACATTTCTAACATGATTTTTCAATTTTGGCATCCATGCAAGCAAACTTTGAGGTATTAAACTTCATCCTAAGTCTATCAAATTCAAAGGCAAAAGCATCAACCTTGAAAATAATCCACAAACTTGTAAGAAACGCGTGATCATGGAGGCAGAGGCAGTTGTCCCCATCCTCTTGGTGACATGGTTGACACAGTTAATCTTCTGCACATCCACTCCCTCACCATACACTCTGGCCTGATTCACTCTGGAGTGTGCCTTCCCATCCCCATCCCCCAACATCTCCACATATCTGAAGTTCTGCCGAGCTTTAGACCTGCTCCACAGAATGACAGCAGCCTCTACCTCCATCGCCTGGGAAGAGCAGTGAACTGTCTTCTGGCACTCATCTTTATGCTTTCCCTTCCACTCCTCAAACTCGGCAGAGTCTGCTTTCTGCCCTATCTCACATCTGTGGCAATAGTTGGACAGAGTCACATAGTCCACCACAAGACCTCTATCACAGTGTCAATACCACTGTGTGAAGTTCGCCCTCGCTTCTGCCAGCTTCCATCGAAGGAAACTGAAATGTCCAGGTGTCCATCAGAATTTGGTTTGCCAATGTTCATCTCGGCATACAGCACTTGCACTTGTTCAGCTGCCTCCTGAAGGTGCTTGTCAGCTGCCCGATGAGCTCCTGAGTGGACAGCTTTCTGATAAAACTGCCAAGTCTTCAGGCGCATGGGCGGTGGCATATTCATCAAAGCAAAAAACCTCTTCAATTGGGTAAATCCGATTTCTGTCGAGGTTGCTGCTATGACGAGGTGGCGGTAGACATCGAATCCTCTGTGCGTAGTGCCCGTCTTGGATGATGTTGCGAGCTGACTGATGATGGTGCCACACGCCGAACACTGAACTTGAAGCTGGCAAGCAGAGCCCATCCTCGCTGTTTCGACCTCCGTCAGTCGATAGGGCTGCTCACAGCTCTCACACTCGAAGGCAGAGAATAGCTCGTTCAGACTCCTCATACTGACAATGAGGTTGACATCAGTCTGATCAGAAAGGCATGCGCTTGTCTCGCTTGAAGTAGCACGATGGAAGCGCCCCATTTTCTTTGCTGACACCGAATCAGTCGACGTGAAGGCTGTTGGTGTCGGACGTCGATTCAACGTGGAGGCAATCGGTGCTAATTCGCCAACTCTGGAGGCTGTTGGCGTCAAATCCTCACCTATGGAGGCACCAGCTGATGAATCTTCTGCTTCTAGCTTGCGTCTCTTTCTCTTTTTCCCATACTGATGTTGACTGAGCAATTTCTTCGGTTTCTTCGGCAATTTTGCGTGCTGCAGCGTTCAAGCGGCAGCCATCTTGACTTCGCTGACGTATGCTCGTCGTTATACGCGGGAATAGCCGATCGTTGCTTCGGGCATTTTCGTAGGTCACTCACGCTGCGATCACGCGTTGGCATCGAGAAACCTGACCAATCACAGGCGAGCTCTTTAGCCGACCTCTATTCTCGTGGCATTCATTGGTTAGCACTGGCTTCCGATTTTCGCTTCGTGTTCCTCTGTACTGCATTCGTTTCCTCCGGAAATAGACGCCATTAAGAGCGGAGTGAACGCGCTACGCACTGATACCAAACATGAAGCATGTTTTGAGGAGGAAGATGCCATATCCAAGCACTCAAAATGACACTTTTTGACTTCCAGGTTAGATTTCCGAGTATAACTCAAAACTCAATTTTGGACGATTTTTCATGAAAGTGGCTACGCCGTGTGCCCCCTTAAGCCCTTTCATTGCCATCACACCCACCTTGCCGCAGTCAACAAGCACCATGAAAATACGCACCCTTTCATTGCCATCACACCCACCTTGCCGCAGTCAACAAGCACCATGAAAATACGCACCCTTTCATTGCCATCACACCCACCTTGCCGCAGTCAACAAGCACCATGAAAATACGCACCCTTTCATTGCCATCACACCCACCTTGCCGCAGTCAACAAGCACCATGAAAATACGCACCCTTTCATTGCCATCACACGCACCTTGCCGCAGTCAACAAGCACCATGAAAATACGCACCCTTTCATTGCCATCACACCCACCTTGCCGCAGTCAACAAGCACCATGAAAATACGCACCCTTTCATTGCCATCACACCCACCTTGCCGCAGTCAACAAGCACCATGAAAATACGCACCCTTTCATTGCCATCACACCCACCTTGCCGCAGTCAACAAGCACCATGAAAATACGCACTCTTGGTGCAAAGAAATGTGATACTTCCATTCTTCCATGGCTTTCAGTCAGTCTAAACGTTTACTTCTTTCATGTATAAGAAAGGAAAAGCAATGTCAATGAGTGGATGCCAAAACCCTGGGATCCACACACAGCACAGCCAGGCCGTCTCCCTCCTTGTCTCCTACATGAACAGCCAGTATTCAGAGTACAATTTTCAGTATTGACCAACACGTTGGTGTTGACCAGAGGGACAAAATGTTCTGGATATTCTTGACAAAGTGTACGATATCCTCGTGTACAAACCCAGCCCGGATCATCATTACTTCACTACGGCACTAGTCAGCACGTCATCTTCTAGTTCTAGTCATGGGTTTGGCATCCTAACTACAGGGTCACCACCTCAATCCATCTGGCCTCCTACCTTGCACAGCGGGACTTGGAGGGAGCGGAGTATGGCAGAATGCTCTCCCCACACAGCCAGCCTCAGCTGCACGTTTTGGCTCTGCATCAGCGGCAGGAGGATGTAGCGGCAGAAGACAGAGTCGTTGTAGGAAACAGCCTGGTACTGCTGCAGCAGGCTGATGTAGAATTCGTAGAAGCTGGCAATGCCTGGGACTGGTTCTGTGAAGTTCAGCTTGCTGAGGAACTGGGGTTGGCTGAGGCGGCACAGCAAGCCCAAGAGGAGACCCCGCACCGTGGGGTTCAGGAACAAGTCCTGTCCTGAAGAAGATCACAGAGCAAGGGCTGAGTTCAGCTGCAGGATTTGCCCCCCCCCCTCCCCCCCTATGGTGACACCTACAACTGTGGACACAATTATCAGACCACTTACGTTTTTTTAAGTTTGAAAGGTTACTGCAATGATGACTACCTTATTTCAAGTCAGAATTGTAACCACAATGAAAAGTTATTAAAATGATTGTGCAATGATTTCACATATTTATTTATAACAGAATGATGAAAATACAGAATATATTGCAGATCTACAGATGACATGATAAAAAGGGTCTTTAAAATGTTTTCAACTCACTTAGCTTTTCCAGCATGCTAATGAAAGTAACCCTTTTCTTAAACATTAACAAGTGTTTTAAAACGACATAGAAAGGAGATTGCAAGACGATAAAACCTCATCAGCAATGCCAACCAAGATTAGAGAACTCTCCAGGGAAAACTGAGCCAGAGTGGTCATCCTTTTCACAGGACGGTATATCCAGAGGAAGATTGCAGATAGAGTAGGTGCATCCAAGACTGCAGTTCATCACATTATTATGAAGTTCCAAGTCAATGGGACTACTGCCAACTGCAATGGAGGAGAAAGAAAGAGGCTGAATACCATTAGAGATGACCATCGACTCATTAGGGCATCTCCTCACAACAGACGAACCATGTCACTACAGCTTAAACACCAACAGGCCCAGCTGACAGGCATTCAGTTTCCTCCAGAACTGTGAAGAGAAGGTTGCTGGAAAACAATCTTCATGCCTGCCTGGCAAGGAAGAAGCCCCTGGTGAAAGAATGCCAGAGGAAGCTGAGGATGTAATGGGCCCAAAACCACAGACGATGGAAAGCGGAAGACTGGTCCAAAGTTATGTTTTCCGATGAGTTCAACTTTGAGCTTTTCCCTACACCAGGCCATGTAATGGTGCAGAAGGCCTGGAGAAGGTTACTAGCCTGAATGCCTGGTTCCCACTGTGAAACACAGAGGCAGATCCATCATGGTTTGGGGGGGGCTATGTCAGCCTCTGGTGTCGGTGTCCTGACACTATGAGAAGGCCGCATGAATTTCATTGCTTACAGAGAGGTTCTGGAGTATGCTATGCTCCCCTCAGCACAGCAATTGTTCCCCACAGACCAGGAGTGCGTGTTGCAGCAGGAAAATGCCCCTTGCCATTTTGCAAGGGCGGCCCATCATTGGCTGAATGACCATGACGTTGATGTCCTTCCATGACCAGCACCATCTCCAGACATGAACCCCATAAAAAATCTGTGGAACATCCTGGGCAAAGCTGTTCTAGAGGACAAGCAAAGGAGTAAGAGAGAACTGGGAAAAGTTTTGAAGCGGAAATGGGGAAAAAATCAATACTGAGCAAAAAGTTTGTTTAAAGCATGCCATTTCAAGTGAAGGCTTTTCTCCTGTTCAAAGGATGGCCTACAAAATACAGACAGCCTCAGAATTACCTATTGTGATATGAAACAGCTGAGATGTTAAGAAAGTGAACAATCTTGTTAAAGGGACATTTGTGTCCACATTCCACTCTAGATACTGTTGCTGTGCATTTCCCCAACTTGCTCAGTCTTTTCAGCATTTTCAGATGATTGACAAGAAAAATCTATTTCAAAGTGACTCTTTAGTTACAAATACTTGAAAGTGAGCACAAAATGCTAATAAATTGTTGTATTTGTGATAGGCAACCACAAGCTTCAGCAAAAACAAGTTACTGTTGTTAACACAAGACAAATAAGAAATGGTTTTGTTTTTCTGCAAAGTGGTCTAATAATTTTGTCCACAGTTGTATATCCGTGTCTTGGAAGCCATTTTGGGGTCTGGCTGTCCAATTGTCCGGCATGACCATTGCAGCTTCACTGCAAATAAATCTCCACTGGGAAAAAGTTTAGTGTGTTCTATGAAAGCTCCACCTCAAGCTCTCAAACTGGTTCAATGTGCTCATAAATCCCTGCTCGGCAGTTTGTCTCTAAACTGATGCGGTAAAGGGAAGTAACTCATCCTGAACAAATGACTGCACAAATGCCCTACAGAATTACAAATACATCTGTATGCATATATTTTACATCAACAGATGTGATGATGACATCAGGACTCTTCCACAGTCAACAAACACACAGAGACATAGACACACTGAGTGGAAGATTTAGAAGACATTGATGCTAAGTCCAAACTCAGATGCCTAGAGCCAGTAACAAACACATGCCCACAAACACACACACATACATACACAAATACATACACAAACACACACATACCTGCCAGGAAGGTGCACATGAGGCGGGTGAATTTGAAGGTGGGGGAGAGAGAGGCCATGGAGCTGGAGCCCTTGAATTCCAAGACAAAAGCCCACTGCAGCACCGCAGTCACCATCTCCTCAGAGGGCCTACTCTCCCGGGTGGCTGTCCTGCAGCAAGCACACGCATCCTGAACATGGTGAGGCAACACAACAGGGCAAGGCTGTTTTGCAGATGGATGTGCACGGAGGAGTGAAATGTTGGGGGAAGAAAAGAATTCAGATGCATCAAAACTGCAATGCAGAGGTTATGTTTCTTTTTCACAGGTCATTCAGCATTGGGCACGTTTGTTAGGTACAAAAACTTGAGAGAATTGCGAGGGCTCAGCGTTACCTACTTTCCTCGCTCATGAGGAGGCACTCGCTGCAGAGGCCCGGATGTAGTAAAATGGCGGAGACCGTGACAATTGGGATGCCGCTGATAGACGGCAGTGCCTGTAATGTGCTTCTCAGGGTCCAACAATGGAAAAGTGTACATACACAGAAGTGTTTGCTGTTTGAGTGTTCATTTGTATATTTTGAGGAGTAGATGTATAGGTTATTTTTGGACATACACTGCCCAATTTTTTTTTTTTTTGCTTGCAAACAAGCAACACCATATATACATGCTGTATGAATTATAACCTTTGAATTGATCAAAATGAATCGAGGTATAACATTTTTTACAAAATTGTCTACAGTTGAACCCTTGTTGCTTTTTTTTTCATTGAAAAAGTTCCTGTCCCATTTGATATGACACCATGGTGTGTTCTATCAAGTAGAAAACTGATGCGATATCTGTATCGTCAGTTATTTCGTCTATTGGCTTCATCATCCACTCTGGCACCAGGACGCAGCCATGTTCTCTTGGACTTCCGCCTTGCCAGTTGATGATTGGACGTTTTTTTAAGCTGTAGAACCATCTCGCTCCCCCTCGACTAGCCATCAAGGGAGATTTACGCCTAACAAACACACCCATTCTGTCTCTGACTATCCTGTATTTGTTTGCCTGTCTTGTCTTGCCCTGCCTTGCCTGTTTGTCTGTTTTTCCTCTCTCTCTCCTCCTTTCTTTCTGTCTGTCTGTCTATCCATCTGTCTGTTCATCTGTCTCTGTATCTCTCTTGCACACAACACACACACACACACACACAGATTGACGGATTGGTGGACCAATGAATGGACAGACAGATTAATTTAAAAGAATTTTAGGATGGAAGGATGGATGGAAGGATGTATGTATGAATAAATAGACACATGGATGGATTGATGTACAGGCAGACAGGAAAATGGAGACAGAATGAAAAACATGTCACTCCCAAAGAGAAAGAGATAGAGAAGTACAGCACTCATGGAGACAGGAAAGTATACAAGTGAACAAAGGGGAAGTACAGCACTCATGGAGACAGGAAAGTATACAAGTGAACAAAGGAGAAGTACAGCACTCATGGAGACAGGAAAGTATACAAGTGAACAAAGGAGAAGTACAGCACTCATGGAGACAGGAAAGTATACAAGTGAACAAAGGAGAAGTGCAGCACTCATGGAGACAGGAAAGTGTACAAGTGAACAAAGGAGAAGTACAGCACTCATGGAGACAGGAAAGTATACAAGTGAACAAAGGAGAAGTGCAGCACTCATGGAGACAGGAAAGTGTACAAGTGAACAAAGGAGAAGTACAGCACTCATGGAGACAGGAAAGTATACAAGTGAACAAAGGAGAAGTACAGCACTCATGGAGACAGGAAAGTATACAAGTGAACAAAGGAGAAGTACAGCACTCATGGAGACAGGAAAGTATACAAGTGAACAAAGGAGAAGTGCAGCACTCACGGAGACAGGAAAGTGTACAAGTGAACAAAGGAGAAGTACAGCACTCATGGAGACAGGAAAGTATACAAGTGAACAAAGGGGAAGTGCAGCACTCATGGAGACAGGAAAGTATACAAGTGAACAAAGGAGAAGTGCAGCACTCATGGAGACAGGAAAGTATACAAGTGAACAAAGGAGAAGTACAGCACTCATGGAGACAGGAAAGTATACAAGTGAACAAAGGAGAAGTACAGCACTCATGGAGACAGGAAAGTGTACAAGTGAACAAAGGAGAAGTGCAGCACTCATGGAGACAGGAAAGTGTACAAGTGAACAAAGGAGAAGTACAGCACTCATGGAGACAGGAAAGTATACAAGTGAACAAAGGAGAAGTGCAGCACTCATGGAGACAGGAAAGTGTACAAGTGAACAAAGGAGAAGTACAGCACTCATGGAGACAGGAAAGTATACAAGTGAACAAAGGGGAAGTGCAGCACTCATGGAGACAGGAAAGTATACAAGTGAACAAAGGAGAAGTACAGCACTCATGGAGACAGGAAAGTATACAAGTGAACAAAGGAGAAGTGCAGCACTCATGGAGACAGGAAAGTGTACAAGTGAACAAAGGAGAAGTACAGCACTCATGGAGACAGGAAAGTATACAAGTGAACAAAGGAGAAGTGCAGCACTCATGGAGACAGGAAAGTATACAAGTGAACAAAGGAGAAGTACAGCACTCATGGAGACAGGAAAGTATACAAGTGAACAAAGGAGAAGTACAGCACTCATGGAGACAGGAAAGTATACAAGTGAACAAAGGAGAAGTGCAGCACTCATGGAGACAGGAAAGTATACAAGTGAACAAAGGAGAAGTACAGCACTCATGGAGACAGGAAAGTATACAAGTGAACAAAGGAGAAGTGCAGCACTCACGGAGACAGGAAAGTGTACAAGTGAACAAAGGAGAAGTACAGCACTCATGGAGACAGGAAAGTATACAAGTGAACAAAGGAGAAGTGCAGCACTCATGGAGACAGGAAAGTATACAAGTGAACAAAGGAGAAGTGCAGCACTCATGGAGACAGGAAAGTGTACAAGTGAACAAAGGAGAAGTACAGCACTCATGGAGACAGGAAAGTATACAAGTGAACAAAGGAGAAGTGCAGCACTCATGGAGACAGGAAAGTATACAAGTGAACAAAGGAGAAGTGCAGCACTCATGGAGACAGGAAAGTATACAAGTGAACAAAGGGGAAGTACAGCACTCATGGAGACAGGAAAGTATACAAGTGAACAAAGGAGAAGTGCAGCACTCATGGAGACAGGAAAGTATACAAGTGAACAAAGGGGAAGTACAGCACTCATGGAGACAGGAAAGTATACAAGTGAACAAAGGAGAAGTACAGCACTCATGGAGACAGGAAAGTATACAAGTGAACAAAGGAGAAGTGCAGCACTCATGGAGACAGGAAAGTATACAAGTGAACAAAGGAGAAGTGCAGCACTCATGGAGACAGGAAAGTGTACAAGTGAACAAAGGAGAAGTACAGCACTCACGGAGACAGGAAAGTATACAAGTGAACAAAGGAGAAGTACAGCACTCATGGAGACAGGAAAGTGTACAAGTGAACAAAGGAGAAGTACAGCACTCACGGAGACAGGAAAGTATACAAGTGAACAAAGGAGAAGTGCAGCACTCATGGAGACAGGAAAGTATACAAGTGAACAAAGGAGAAGTACAGCACTCATGGAGACAGGAAAGTATACAAGTGAACAAAGGAGAAGTGCAGCACTCACGGAGACAGGAAAGTATACAAGTGAACAAAGGAGAAGTACAGCACTCATGGAGACAGGAAAGTATACAAGTGAACAAAGGAGAAGTACAGCACTCATGGAGACAGGAAAGTATACAAGTGAACAAAGGAGAAGTGCAGCACTCATGGAGACAGGAAAGTATACAAGTGAACAAAGGAGAAGTGCAGCACTCATGGAGACAGGAAAGTATACAAGTGAACAAAGGAGAAGTGCAGCACTCATGGAGACAGGAAAGTATACAAGTGAACAAAGGAGAAGTACAGCACTCATGGAGACAGGAAAGTATACAAGTGAACAAAGGAGAAGTACAGCACTCATGGAGACAGGAAAGTATACAAGTGAACAAAGGAGAAGTACAGCACTCATGGAGACAGGAAAGTATACAAGTGAACAAAGGAGAAGTGCAGCACTCATGGAGACAGGAAAGTGTACAAGTGAACAAAGGAGAAGTACAGCACTCATGGAGACAGGAAAGTATACAAGTGAACAAAGGAGAAGTGCAGCACTCATGGAGACAGGAAAGTGTACAAGTGAACAAAGGAGAAGTACAGCACTCATGGAGACAGGAAAGTGTACAAGTGAACAAAGGAGAAGTACAGCACTCATGGAGACAGGAAAGTATACAAGTGAACAAAGGAGAAGTGCAGCACTCATGGAGACAGGAAAGTATACAAGTGAACAAAGGAGAAGTACAGCACTCATGGAGACAGGAAAGTATACAAGTGAACAAAGGAGAAGTGCAGCACTCATGGAGACAGGAAAGTGTACAAGTGAACAAAGGAGAAGTACAGCACTCATGGAGACAGGAAAGTATACAAGTGAACAAAGGAGAAGTGCAGCACTCATGGAGACAGGAAAGTGTACAAGTGAACAAAGGAGAAGTACAGCACTCATGGAGACAGGAAAGTATACAAGTGAACAAAGGAGAAGTACAGCACTCATGGAGACAGGAAAGTATACAAGTGAACAAAGGAGAAGTACAGCACTCATGGAGACAGGAAAGTGTACAAGTGAACAAAGGGGAAGTGCAGCACTCATGGAGACAGGAAAGTATACAAGTGAACAAAGGAGAAGTGCAGCACTCATGGAGACAGGAAAGTATACAAGTGAACAAAGGAGAAGTGCAGCACTCATGGAGACAGGAAAGTATACAAGTGAACAAAGGAGAAGTACAGCACTCATGGAGACAGGAAAGTATACAAGTGAACAAAGGAGAAGTACAGCACTCATGGAGACAGGAAAGTATACAAGTGAACAAAGGAGAAGTACAGCACTCATGGAGACAGGAAAGTGTACAAGTGAACAAAGGAGAAGTGCAGCACTCATGGAGACAGGAAAGTATACAAGTGAACAAAGGAGAAGTGCAGCACTCATGGAGACAGGAAAGTATACAAGTGAACAAAGGAGAAGTACAGCACTCATGGAGACAGGAAAGTATACAAGTGAACAAAGGAGAAGTACAGCACTCATGGAGACAGGAAAGTATACAAGTGAACAAAGGAGAAGTGCAGCACTCATGGAGACAGGAAAGTGTACAAGTGAACAAAGGGGAAGTGCAGCACTCATGGAGACAGGAAAGTATACAAGTGAACAAAGGAGAAGTGCAGCACTCATGGAGACAGGAAAGTATACAAGTGAACAAAGGAGAAGTGCAGCACTCATGGAGACAGGAAAGTATACAAGTGAACAAAGGAGAAGTACAGCACTCATGGAGACAGGAAAGTATACAAGTGAACAAAGGAGAAGTACAGCACTCATGGAGACAGGAAAGTATACAAGTGAACAAAGGAGAAGTACAGCACTCATGGAGACAGGAAAGTGTACAAGTGAACAAAGGGGAAGTGCAGCACTCATGGAGACAGGAAAGTATACAAGTGAACAAAGGAGAAGTGCAGCACTCATGGAGACAGGAAAGTATACAAGTGAACAAAGGAGAAGTACAGCACTCATGGAGACAGGAAAGTATACAAGTGAACAAAGGAGAAGTACAGCACTCATGGAGACAGGAAAGTATACAAGTGAACAAAGGAGAAGTACAGCACTCATGGAGACAGGAAAGTATACAAGTGAACAAAGGAGAAGTACAGCACTCATGGAGACAGGAAAGTATACAAGTGAACAAAGGAGAAGTGCAGCACTCATGGAGACAGGAAAGTATACAAGTGAACAAAGGAGAAGTACAGCACTCATGGAGACAGGAAAGTATACAAGTGAACAAAGGAGAAGTACAGCACTCATGGAGACAGGAAAGTATACAAGTGAACAAAGGAGAAGTGCAGCACTCATGGAGACAGGAAAGTATACAAGTGAACAAAGGAGAAGTGCAGCACTCATGGAGACAGGAAAGTATACAAGTGAACAAAGGAGAAGTGCAGCACTCATGGAGACAGGAAAGTATACAAGTGAACAAAGGAGAAGTACAGCACTCATGGAGACAGGAAAGTATACAAGTGAACAAAGGAGAAGTACAGCACTCATGGAGACAGGAAAGTATACAAGTGAACAAAGGAGAAGTGCAGCACTCATGGAGACAGGAAAGTATACAAGTGAACAAAGGAGAAGTGCAGCACTCATGGAGACAGGAAAGTATACAAGTGAACAAAGGAGAAGTACAGCACTCATGGAGACAGGAAAGTATACAAGTGAACAAAGGAGAAGTACAGCACTCATGGAGACAGGAAAGTATACAAGTGAACAAAGGAGAAGTACAGCACTCATGGAGACAGGAAAGTATACAAGTGAACAAAGGAGAAGTACAGCACTCATGGAGACAGGAAAGTATACAAGTGAACAAAGGAGAAGTACAGCACTCATGGAGACAGGAAAGTATACAAGTGAACAAAGGAGAAGTACAGCACTCATGGAGACAGGAAAGTATACAAGTGAACAAAGGAGAAGTACAGCACTCATGGAGACAGGAAAGTATACAAGTGAACAAAGGAGAAGTACAGCACTCATGGAGACAGGAAAGTATACAAGTGAACAAAGGAGAAGTACAGCACTCATGGAGACAGGAAAGTATACAAGTGAACAAAGGAGAAGTGCAGCACTCATGGAGACAGGAAAGTATACAAGTGAACAAAGGAGAAGTACAGCACTCATGGAGACAGGAAAGTATACAAGTGAACAAAGGAGAAGTGCAGCACTCATGGAGACAGGAAAGTATACAAGTGAACAAAGGAGAAGTACAGCACTCATGGAGACAGGAAAGTATACAAGTGAACAAAGGAGAAGTACAGCACTCATGGAGACAGGAAAGTATACAAGTGAACAAAGGAGAAGTACAGCACTCATGGAGACAGGAAAGTATACAAGTGAACAAAGGAGAAGTACAGCACTCATGGAGACAGGAAAGTATACAAGTGAACAAAGGAGAAGTACAGCACTCATGGAGACAGGAAAGTATACAAGTGAACAAAGGAGAAGTGCAGCACTCATGGAGACAGGAAAGTATACAAGTGAACAAAGGAGAAGTGCAGCACTCATGGAGACAGGAAAGTATACAAGTGAACAAAGGAGAAGTACAGCACTCATGGAGACAGGAAAGTATACAAGTGAACAAAGGAGAAGTGCAGCACTCATGGAGACAGGAAAGTATACAAGTGAACAAAGGAGAAGTACAGCACTCATGGAGACAGGAAAGTATACAAGTGAACAAAGGAGAAGTGCAGCACTCATGGAGACAGGAAAGTATACAAGTGAACAAAGGAGAAGTACAGCACTCATGGAGACAGGAAAGTATACAAGTGAACAAAGGAGAAGTACAGCACTCATGGAGACAGGAAAGTATACAAGTGAACAAAGGAGAAGTACAGCACTCATGGAGACAGGAAAGTATACAAGTGAACAAAGGAGAAGTACAGCACTCATGGAGACAGGAAAGTATACAAGTGAACAAAGGAGAAGTACAGCACTCATGGAGACAGGAAAGTATACAAGTGAACAAAGGAGAAGTGCAGCACTCATGGAGACAGGAAAGTATACAAGTGAACAAAGGAGAAGTACAGCACTCATGGAGACAGGAAAGTATACAAGTGAACAAAGGAGAAGTACAGCACTCATGGAGACAGGAAAGTATACAAGTGAACAAAGGAGAAGTACAGCACTCATGGAGACAGGAAAGTATACAAGTGAACAAAGGAGAAGTACAGCACTCATGGAGACAGGAAAGTATACAAGTGAACAAAGGAGAAGTACAGCACTCATGGAGACAGGAAAGTATACAAGTGAACAAAGGAGAAGTACAGCACTCATGGAGACAGGAAAGTATACAAGTGAACAAAGGAGAAGTACAGCACTCATGGAGACAGGAAAGTATACAAGTGAACAAAGGAGAAGTACAGCACTCATGGAGACAGGAAAGTATACAAGTGAACAAAGGAGAAGTACAGCACTCATGGAGACAGGAAAGTATACAAGTGAACAAAGGAGAAGTGCAGCACTCATGGAGACAGGAAAGTATACAAGTGAACAAAGGAGAAGTACAGCACTCATGGAGACAGGAAAGTATACAAGTGAACAAAGGAGAAGTACAGCACTCATGGAGACAGGAAAGTATACAAGTGAACAAAGGAGAAGTACAGCACTCATGGAGACAGGAAAGTATACAAGTGAACAAAGGAGAAGTACAGCACTCATGGAGACAGGAAAGTATACAAGTGAACAAAGGAGAAGTACAGCACTCATGGAGACAGGAAAGTATACAAGTGAACAAAGGAGAAGTACAGCACTCATGGAGACAGGAAAGTATACAAGTGAACAAAGGAGAAGTGCAGCACTCATGGAGACAGGAAAGTATACAAGTGAACAAAGGAGAAGTGCAGCACTCATGGAGACAGGAAAGTATACAAGTGAACAAAGGAGAAGTACAGCACTCATGGAGACAGGAAAGTATACAAGTGAACAAAGGAGAAGTACAGCACTCATGGAGACAGGAAAGTATACAAGTGAACAAAGGAGAAGTACAGCACTCATGGAGACAGGAAAGTATACAAGTGAACAAAGGAGAAGTACAGCACTCATGGAGACAGGAAAGTATACAAGTGAACAAAGGAGAAGTGCAGCACTCATGGAGACAGGAAAGTATACAAGTGAACAAAGGAGAAGTACAGCACTCATGGAGACAGGAAAGTATACAAGTGAACAAAGGAGAAGTACAGCACTCATGGAGACAGGAAAGTATACAAGTGAACAAAGGAGAAGTACAGCACTCATGGAGACAGGAAAGTATACAAGTGAACAAAGGAGAAGTACAGCACTCATGGAGACAGGAAAGTATACAAGTGAACAAAGGAGAAGTGCAGCACTCATGGAGACAGGAAAGTATACAAGTGAACAAAGGAGAAGTACAGCACTCATGGAGACAGGAAAGTATACAAGTGAACAAAGGAGAAGTACAGCACTCATGGAGACAGGAAAGTATACAAGTGAACAAAGGAGAAGTGCAGCACTCATGGAGACAGGAAAGTATACAAGTGAACAAAGGAGAAGTACAGCACTCATGGAGACAGGAAAGTATACAAGTGAACAAAGGAGAAGTACAGCACTCATGGAGACAGGAAAGTATACAAGTGAACAAAGGAGAAGTACAGCACTCATGGAGACAGGAAAGTATACAAGTGAACAAAGGAGAAGTGCAGCACTCATGGAGACAGGAAAGTATACAAGTGAACAAAGGAGAAGTACAGCACTCATGGAGACAGGAAAGTATACAAGTGAACAAAGGAGAAGTACAGCACTCATGGAGACAGGAAAGTATACAAGTGAACAAAGGAGAAGTACAGCACTCATGGAGACAGGAAAGTATACAAGTGAACAAAGGAGAAGTACAGCACTCATGGAGACAGGAAAGTATACAAGTGAACAAAGGAGAAGTACAGCACTCATGGAGACAGGAAAGTATACAAGTGAACAAAGGAGAAGTACAGCACTCATGGAGACAGGAAAGTATACAAGTGAACAAAGGAGAAGTGCAGCACTCATGGAGACAGGAAAGTATACAAGTGAACAAAGGAGAAGTACAGCACTCATGGAGACAGGAAAGTATACAAGTGAACAAAGGAGAAGTACAGCACTCATGGAGACAGGAAAGTATACAAGTGAACAAAGGAGAAGTACAGCACTCATGGAGACAGGAAAGTATACAAGTGAACAAAGGAGAAGTACAGCACTCATGGAGACAGGAAAGTATACAAGTGAACAAAGGAGAAGTACAGCACTCATGGAGACAGGAAAGTATACAAGTGAACAAAGGAGAAGTGCAGCACTCATGGAGACAGGAAAGTATACAAGTGAACAAAGGAGAAGTGCAGCACTCATGGAGACAGGAAAGTATACAAGTGAACAAAGGAGAAGTACAGCACTCATGGAGACAGGAAAGTATACAAGTGAACAAAGGAGAAGTACAGCACTCATGGAGACAGGAAAGTATACAAGTGAACAAAGGAGAAGTACAGCACTCATGGAGACAGGAAAGTATACAAGTGAACAAAGGAGAAGTACAGCACTCATGGAGACAGGAAAGTATACAAGTGAACAAAGGAGAAGTGCAGCACTCATGGAGACAGGAAAGTATACAAGTGAACAAAGGAGAAGTACAGCACTCATGGAGACAGGAAAGTGTACAAGTGAACAAAGGAGAAGTGCAGCACTCATGGAGACAGGAAAGTATACAAGTGAACAAAGGAGAAGTGCAGCACTCATGGAGACAGGAAAGTATACAAGTGAACAAAGGAGAAGTACAGCACTCATGGAGACAGGAAAGTATACAAGTGAACAAAGGAGAAGTACAGCACTCATGGAGACAGGAAAGTATACAAGTGAACAAAGGAGAAGTACAGCACTCACGGAGACAGGAAAGTATACAAGTGAACAAAGGAGAAGTGCAGCACTCATGGAGACAGGAAAGTATACAAGTGAACAAAGGAGAAGTGCAGCACTCATGGAGACAGGAAAGTATACAAGTGAACAAAGGAGAAGTACAGCACTCATGGAGACAGGAAAGTATACAAGTGAACAAAGGAGAAGTGCAGCACTCATGGAGACAGGAAAGTATACAAGTGAACAAAGGAGAAGTACAGCACTCATGGAGACAGGAAAGTATACAAGTGAACAAAGGAGAAGTACAGCACTCATGGAGACAGGAAAGTATACAAGTGAACAAAGGGGAAGTACAGCA
Source organism: Theodoxus fluviatilis (assembly GCA_034096865.1). Taxonomy (NCBI): domain Eukaryota; kingdom Metazoa; phylum Mollusca; class Gastropoda; order Cycloneritida; family Neritidae; genus Theodoxus; species Theodoxus fluviatilis. The sequence goes on along the minus strand of JAWQFJ010001971.1, from coordinate 34,736 downwards.
CTCATGGAGACAGGAAAGTATACAAGTGAACAAAGGAGAAGTGCAGCACTCACGGAGACAGTGAGGAAAGAATACCATGATGGAGTGATGAAAAACAGAACACTCACTTAGAGAGGGAGGAGGAGAAGAGGTTGACGATGGGGTAGAAGACCCAGTCCCTGGGCAGGACAGCTTCCCCCCCTCCTTCCACCACCAGCCTGTCCACCATCTCCACTTTCTGCTCCAACTGATGCCTGCCAGGGGATTCCAACAGAGAACAGTGCAGTCTGGACAGAGGCAGGCACAATGCATGGATGCTGGCAGATTATCAATATGCAGGCACTAAGCTACAGGAACTCTGCTTTCCACAAGCAAGAGCTATTGGTGTCAATACCTCCGATTAGCATGTTCCTTTATTTCCCCTGGCAATAGTTGATAAAATATACACAACACACTTTTAGATAGTGAACCAAACTATATTATCAACATGCCTTTGATTCAGTTTTGAGAGCAGAAAACAGATAGCATCTGTCACTGACAGAGGGGATACTGTGCGCAAAATTTGGGTTGGGGACTGCTAACGTCAGGCACTTTTGGATACCTACATGCATATATATATCTTTGTAGTTTTACACAGACACACACACACACACACATACACACACATACCTACATGTATGTCTCTTTGTAGTTTTACACACATACACACACATACCTACATGTATGTCTCTTTGTAGTTTTACAAACATACACACACATACCTACATGTATGTCTCTTTGTAGTTTTACACACACACACACACACATGCACCCACACATGCACACGCATGCACACACACACACACTCATTCACACATGCAAATTTTATTTATGTGTTCTATAAACATTATGTTTTCTCTGGAAATTGCATTAAAATCTTCATGATGATGTAGTTGAAATATATCATTATCATTTTCTTCAGCTGTGGCCTGTCCTCATGCACGGTTACAAACATACAAGCCAGCAATGGAGTACCTGGAAAATCAGTCTTTTGACATGACTGCTCTCCACAAATTAGCCATTGTATTACAGCAATGATCATGAAAGTACCTGGTGTTCATTCTTATGTAAGTATGTTTTCATTCTTGTAATGCACTTTTCTCACACTGAGGCATGCTCAAGGCACCTACAATTGTTTTCAGAACCGATGGATCTTTAGGCCCCCGTCTGAAACTGGTCATACTCTCTGACCGCCTTAGTTTTTCTGGAACTGTCATGGACCCACTAATGAGAAGGATATGTACCCATGTTCCCCGAGGTGTTTTGGGGGAATGCATTGAAGAAGCCTCCCCGATGACCATAGGATTTTTGGTGGTTTGTACTGTTGTGAAAGCTTCCAACAGATGTTGTGGAGCAGTCCAGGACATACACATAAAACACATTGCACAAGCATTTGTGCTCAGTGTATATAGGCAGCCAGTGAAGAGAGTGCAGGACCAGCGTGATACTTGCCCACCTAGGAGGGCACTTCACTGTTTGTGCTCCTATATTTTGGAGATGCTGGAGTTTCTGCACTTGGGACCGATTTTTTTCCAGCAAGCAGGCTATTACAATAGTCTAGCTTTGACAACACCAACGATAGAAATTAGAATGGGCATGTTAGGTCAACACAACCATTTTGATAACCCTAGGGCCTTACCTGGACCTGTCAGCAGCAGACAGCAATGGTGACAGAGAGGCCAGGTAGGTGGCGCAGATGGAAGGAATCGATTCCATGGCTTGCTTCAGCAGCTGAGTGTTGCTAGGTGGCATGTCCTCATCCTCTCCTGGTCTGGCTTTTAGCGAAAGTCCCCGCATGGGCTCACTTGGGGGCTCCAGCTTCATTTCGTTCCTGTAAGCCGCCAGTAACAGCACTGATTCCGTGGACTTGATTAATAAGACGACACAACAGACTCCTGGAGGATAGAGGTGGCATTGGTGTCACTCTGTACGAAAGAGTGCAAGAGGTTGGTGCGGGAGTGGTATGTAACTATGTTATTAAGGTGACTATGAATAGATGGCATGGTAGGTCTTCAGTTGAAGAATCTCATGTAGAGTTGGTTACAGAATGTCATGTCACATACTGCCAATGAAGAGTGCTGGATTGCAAGGGGTTATGTAACACAATTAAACAGCACAGAACAGTGGGGCATGAGTGACCAGGAGGAAAAAAAGCCTCAGTACACTTTCAGAACTTAGAACCCAGGGTAGGCAATAGATGAAGGGTCATCCTATTCCAAAAGCATTCAAAGAGAGCAGGGGAAAGTTGAGTGTGACGAATCACATGGGAGAATGTGCATGAATAGTAGGCGACTTTGCTACTTGTTGCAACTAAGCTCCGATATGGAGTGGCTGATCTGGGACAGAACAGATGAACACACATGGAGTGTTGGCAGTGGACACACACTTACTCTATGAAGTCTCGAGAGAAGATAAGCGTGGACAGCAGGATGCGGCTGAAGTGGGTCAGGCTCTGGGGCAGACGTTGCACCAGCAGCAGAGAGAGAGAGTGCACGTAGCACAGTCCCATAATCTCAACACTGGGCTGCAGCAGAAATAAACCAGCATCTACATCCACCTCTTCAGTCAGTGTGAGTGTGAGAATGAATGAATGTGTGTGTGTGTGTGTGTGTGTGTGTGTGTGTGTGTGTGTGTGAGTGTGTGTGTGTGTGTATGTGTGTGTGTGTGTGTGTATGTGTGTGTGTGTATGTGTGTGTGTGTGTATGTATGTGTGTGTGTGTGTGTGCAGGCATTCTCTTTCTCTCTCGGGATGTAAAAATAATTCCAGCAGAAGTAGTAGTGGATTCAAAGTACATGTAAAACCTGAATTTTTCTAACAAGCAAAATGACACCACTGCACATCTGTGACACTTTTGTGTGTATCCTGCTCTGGGCATTCTGTTGTGAAGTTTGGGCTCTGGGTTGCCAAAGTTGCAACAAATGTGTCTGTTGCTCATACTATTTCCTTCTCTTAGTCACTGGCTGCATTACTGAAGATCAAGACAGTTTCCTGAGAGTAATTCTGGATTGGAGGTGACAACGCTTACATGAGGTTCTTTTTCTTCTTCCACAACTAAAAAGGAATGAACATCGACACCACTGCCAGAAGCATGATGACCCACCCTTAAAGCCAGGATCTGGAGGAAGTAGGACTGCAGGAGGTTCTCATGCAGGGTAAAGTAGCTGTCATGGAGGAGGCTGGGTCTGCTCATCGCCACTTTCCTCATGTAGCTCAGCAGGTCTGAGTCGTCTATCAACAGCTTCTGCACCTGGTGGAGGATGTAAACAACAACAATTACAGCACCAACAACAAGAATGATTACATTAACATCACAACCACCATCACCATCACCAGATATTAAAAGAAATTAGAAGTAATATGTTGAATATTCAGTACTGTTAGACTTACCATTCCTGGCTGCTACTGAATAGTCATGTTTACAGCATGTCAAGCATTAAATATCAACTTCACATAGAGCATCTTAACCTTCTCAATCTTCAGTACAAAATTCTTTTTTTATTCCCTTCATTTCCCAGTGTACACTTGTTGTATGTCAATCCACAAACATAATGCATAAAGCAGGGAAGGGGCTACCCCTGCAAATGCAGTGATTTTCAGGCCAGGACTATTGGTAGACTTCTTGAGTCACACATTAATAATAATAATAATAATAATAATAATAATAATAATAATAATAATAATAATAATAATAATAATAATAATAATAATAAAGTTTATTTATACAGCGCATTTTCATTTACATGCTCAAAGCGCTTTACAGGCATGAAAGACATGAAACATAAATAATGCCAGCCACAAGTAAAGCAAAATCAGGCACAGTACACATACAATGCATAAGCACGCAAGCAGGTCAAGCCCAAAGCAACGCACCACAGCAACAACCTGACACAGGTGAAACCAATAAACCAATAAGACACGGCACATGTACATGGCTTCAACACACAAGCCAAACAATAACAGGACCAACCACAGGCCCCCATATAAAGCACGGAACGGATGAAAGCCCATCGCATATGGCACAAATACGCAGAAAGAGAACACTCCGTACAAGACGATGTAATTGAAACAATGAAGTCATCCACACAAGGCACAATACACACGAGCAACCAGCAACGAACATGGCAATAGCACACAGGCAAATAATACCCGATGCAGGACAAACAATATAATGACATACGAAAGGAGCATGGAAGACATGAATTATATGAACAGCATATATGACCGCACACAGTCAGCATTCTCAACGGAAACAATATCAACAGGATTAACCATATAACTATACACATAAAGCAGAGTACATAAACATGATCCGCAGAATGCACGACATCAGCACACAAACAAACAAGAAGGGCAATGCCCACACGACTCACATGCTTGACCTTGACCTTTATATGACCTTGACCTTCAGGTGACCTTCAAGGTCAAGGTCAACCAACTAAACCTACCAATGACATCATACACAAAGAAATGCTTTATACATTTTTCCTACCAAAATACATGTGACCTTGACCCAAGGTCAAGGTCATCCAAGGTCATGCAACACAAAGCTGTTAATTCAAGGCATAGGAAGCACAATGGTGCTTATTGGCACTTTCTACCATGAGATATAGTCACTTTTAGTGGTTCACTACCCCATTTTGGTCACATTTCATAAGGGTCAAAGTGACCTTGACCTTGATGATATGTGAACAAATGTGTCTCATGATGAAAGTATAACATGTGCCCCACATAATTATTAAGTTTGAAACAGTTATCTTCCATAGTTCAGGGTCAAGGTCACTTCAAAATATGTATACAATCCAACTTTGAAGAGCTCCTGTGACCTTGACCTTGAAGCAAGGTCAACCAAACTGGTATCAAAAGATAGGGCTTGCTTTGACCTATATACCACTTGTAGCTGAGGTCGCCATTCTCAATAACGTGGGAGAAAATTGGGAAAATGTGAAAAATGACTGTTTTTGAGACCACATTTATGGCTCCTGTGACCTTGACCTTGAAGCAAGGTCAAGTCACTATGTATATTTTTTGAGGCCTTGTCATCATACACCATCATGCCACATTTGGTGTTGATAGACTTAATAGTCTCCGAGAAAAATCCAACGTTTAAGTTTTTTACGGACGCCCGCCCGGACGGACGGACGGACGGACGGACGGACGGACGGACGGACGGACGACACGGCTCAGTACATAGACTCACTTTTGCTTCGCATGTGAGTCAACAATAATTAATGCAAGTCCATACAAACAGAATTGAATAACATGCGAGACGGTACATAAAGCATGTATGTAGACACCCAAAACTAGCACATGAGTTGCAGTAAGAGTACAGGCATGGAATAGTCACCGAAGCCCAGTCCAACGGGGGAAGGGGGGGGGGGGGAGTATTATGTATATGAAACTGAGAAGAGGTGCGTTTTTAGGCCTGTGTGGAAAGAGTCAGGCGAGGTAGAGTGACAAAGGCTGACAGGGAGAGAGTTCCAGACGAGAGGAGCAGAAAAAGAAAAAGAGCGTTCGCCAAAAGATTTGGTGTTGACTCTTGGAGTGCAGAGAATACAGGTGTCTGCCGAGGAGCAAAATGTCCTGGCTGGTGTGTATGTCTGAATCATGTCTGTGAGATATGTGGGTCCTGTATGCGTGAATGCACTAAATGATAGACATGCAGTTTTATATTTGATGCGCGACTTGACCAGAAGCTAGTGCAGTGCTTGAAGGTGCTGGGAAATGTGATCAGACTTGCGGACTCTGAGGATCAGGCGAGCAGCATTGTTCTGCAGTTTCTGTAACCTATTCAGGAGATACTGGGGACAGCCATACAGCAGGGCATTACAATAGTCCAGTCGGGATAGAATGAACGCAGAGACAAGAGTTTGGGTCGCTTCTTGAGAAAGATAATGCCGTATGGAACTAATGCGACGGAGGAAGGACATACCAAAGCAGCAACTGTGGGTCCCTGAGCTGAGCAGAAAATGACTAAACCACTGATCCTGGTTGCTCATGTAAGAGAATTAACTACTTGACACAAGTTCTCTTGCTGCAGTTGTGACAACGTAGTCATCACAGCTACAACTTCCATCCACAAAGGTAGCACAGAGACAGTCTCATTGCCTGTACTTACAGGGGACAAGATGCCTTTGTGCAACTGGCTGAGCTGGAGAAGCAGACGCATCAGTGCCGTGAGCAGGCCAAAGGGGGAGTGGCACCGCAGCACTGGCAGCTGGCATTCGGTGCCAGGCGACCAGCCTCCCAGACCCCCAATGCTGGGCTCCAGCTCCTGGTTCTTGGTGTCTGGTGGTGACAGCAGGTTGGAGTTCTGGCTGCAGGGAGGCAAAAACAAACAGGTTGTTATTTTTATCATGTCAATGGAAAACAGGCCAGCTTTAGCAATGAATATAAACAACTTGTGATTTCATTCCTGAATGGATGAAAGCAACACAGGTTAAGCATGTAGCCAAGGATGAACAGTTCTCCATGACCTGTGCAGCATTCTTTACTGCACATCCAGGTTGCACTTTTCACTAACACCAAGTAACACCTGTCTCATACTGTTGATGTCCCTGTCACTCACTTTACCTACCTGCCTGTTTGTCTGTCTGTCTGTCTTTCTTTGTGTCCATCCATGCAACCTTCCTAGTATCCATCAAGTGTTCAACTGTCTCTCTGTGTCTGTCTGCCTCTGTTTGTTTGCCTCTGCCTTTCTGTTTGTCTGTCTGTGTCTCTCTCACATGCACACACACATGCTCACTAGCAAGCATGCACACACACACACACATGCTCACTAGCACTCATGTTTGCATGCGCATGTATGCATGCATGCATGCACGCACATGCACACATACACACACACACAAAGTCTACAGTCTATGTGAGTCAAGGTGTAAGACATCAGCCCAGAGTGCCTTACCTCAGACTCAGCACGACAGATCGGAAGCCCAGGCACTTCCAGAGTGTTTTGAGAACTTCACTGAAGAGAGTTTCCACCTGTGACAGCTCCTCCACTGGGTCATAGTCTGCCTGCAGATGAACGGAGACATGAACATGAACAGCTCCTCCACTGGGTCATAGTCCGCCTGCAGATGAACGGAGACATGAACATGAACAGCTCCTCCACTGGGTCATAGTCCGCCTGCAGATGAACGGAGACATGAACATGAACAGCTCCTCCACTGGGTCATAGTCCGCCTGCAGATGAATGGAGACATGAACATGAACAGCTCCTCCACTGGGTCATAGTCCGCCTGCAGATGAATGGAGACATGAACATGAACAGCTCCTCCACTGGGTCATAGTCCGCCTGCAGATGAATGGAGACATGAACATGAACAGCTCCTCCACTGGGTCATAGTCTGCCTGCAGATGAATGGAGACATGAACATGAACAGCTCCTCCACTGGGTCATAGTCCGCCTGCAGATGAATGGAGACATGAACATGAACAGCTCCTCCACTGGGTCATAGTCTGCCTGCAGATGAATGGAGACATGAACATGAACAGCTCCTCCACTGGGTCATAGTCCGCCTGCAGATGAATGGAGACATGAACATGAACAGCTCCTCCACTGGGTCATAGTCCGCCTGCAGATGAATGGAGACATGAACATGAACAGCTCCTCCACTGGGTCATAGTCCGCCTGCAGATGAATGGAGACATGAACATGAACAGCCTTCACAGGATGATACTTTTTCCAAAACAATCAAAGAAAATTATTTTTTAAAACCCACCAAAAACCAATACCAAAAATGTTCAGCCTTTGTGACAATTTAGTGACATACACTCATATCCACATGCACCTACAAGTCTTGACTTTCTATTGCAAATTACTGTGCTCCATCCCTGATTGATTTTTTTAAAGTTTACTTTGCTACATCCCTGATTGCATGCATGATACTATCTCTTTGCAAACTAAATGCTGCATCGACACCAACAGCTTTTTCCTTATTGGCTGCAAGATTGTCCTGGTGTTTAACAATACACCTACAGATCTGCACTCCAGTGACATGATGGCTGTATGAGACAAAAGGAATCATTTCTGTTACAGGTGGAATGGAGACATTAAAAGAAACAACAAAACACAACAATCCAAGCAGATATTCCCTGATTTAACATTAGAGAGATTATCTGTGAATAAATTTATGGTGTAACTTTGTTGAAAACAAAACAAAACAAAACAAACACTGAGGTACTGGATGGGTGGGGGTGCGATGAGTGTGAGGCAGTTTCCAGATGCAGGTCCGGGCAATCAATGCAATGAATGATGGATTGAATGAATGAATGAATGAACGAATGAATGAATGAATGAATGAATGAATGAATGAATGAATGAATGAATGAATGAATGAATGAATGAATGAATGAATGAATGAGTTTTATGACCTCTTGACTTTTGTAGTCTATGTAAGGCACTTGATCACAAGAATGAGTAGAGATGGTCAAAGCAAGAGCAAACAAAGTCATGATTTCCCTTGTCATTCACCTCATTCAAACTAAATATGGAGACAGTGAAAGTCTGTTCTCACCCCCAACCCACAGGCCTAGAGACAGTGAAAGTCTGTTCTCACCCCCAACCCACAGCCCTGGAGACAGTGAAAGTCTGTTCTCACCCCCAACCCACAGCCCTGGAGACAGTGAAAGTCTGTTCTCACCCCCAACCCACAGCCCTGGAGACAGTTAAGCCTGTTCTCACCCCCAACCCACAGGCCTAGAGACAGTGAAAGTCTGTTCTCACCCCCAACCCACAGCCCTGGAGACAGTGAAAGTCTGTTCTCACCCCCAACCCACAGCCCTGGAGACAGTGAAAGTCTATTCTCACCCCCAACGCACAGCCCTGGAGACAGTTAAGTCTATTCTCACCCCCAACCCACAGCCCTGGAGACAGTTAAGTCTATTCTCACCCCCAACCCACAGCCCTGGAGACAGTGAAAGTCTATTCTCACCCCCAACCCACAGCCCTGGAGACAGTGAAAGTCTATTCTCACCCCCAACCCACAGCCCTGGAGACAGTGAAAGTCTATTCTCACCCCCAACGCACAGCCCTGGAGACAGTTAAGTCTATTCTCACCCCCAACGCACAGCCCTGGAGACAGTTAAGTCTATTCTCACCCCCAACCCACAGCCCTGGAGACAGTGAAAGTCTATTCTCACCCCCAACCCACAGCCCTGGAGACAGTGGAAGTCTGTTCTCACCCCCAACCCACAGCCCTGGAGACAGTTAAGTCTGTTCTCACCCCCAACCCACAGCCCTGGAGACAGTGGAAGTCTGTTCTCACCCCCAACCCACAGCCCTGGAGACAGTTAAGTCTATTCTCACCCCCAACCCACAGCCCTGGAGACAGTGGAAGTCTGTTCTCACCCCCAACCCACAGACCTGGAGACAGTTAAGTCTGTTCTCACCAACAACCCACAGGGGGACAATAAATGCAAAACGCATTGGCAAAGATGAGCCCTCAGTTTATGCACATTTTATCTAAAAAATACACAGGAAATTATAAGCTTGTAGCAATTGCAGTGATGGGTGGTGGTGGTGGGGGGTGGGATGGATGGATGAATGGATGGTGTTTTACAACCTATCAGCCTTTGAAGGCTATGTAAGGCCAATAAGCACAAAAATCACTAGAGCAGTTTAGAGTAAACACAAATCAAGTCACAGTGTCCCTAGTCATTTGCCTCTTGTAAATCGTGTAGGGAGACGCGGTGTGGGTGGGGTGGGGGTTTGTTGTAAAAGCATAAAGACAACATGAAACAAGAAGGGCAAAAGCCCATACGACTCACATGCTTGACCTTGACCTTCATATGACCTTGACCTTCAGGTGACCTTCAAGGTCAAGGTCAAACAACTAAACCTACCAATGACATCATACACAAAGAAATGCTTTACACATTTTTCCTACCAAAATACATGTGACCTTCACCCAAGGTCAAGGTCATCCAAGGTCATGCAACACAAAGCTGTTAATTCAAGACATAGGAAGCACAATGGTGCTTATTGGCACTTTCTACCATGAGATATAGTCACTTTTAGTGCTTCACTACCCCATTTTGGTCACATTTCATAAGGGTCAAAGTGACCTTGACCTTGATGATATGTGAACAAATGTGTCTCATGATGAAAGTATAACATGTGCCCCACATAATTATTACGTTGAAACAGTTATCTTCCATAGTTCAGGGTCAAGGTCACTTCAAAATATGTATACAATCCAACTTTGAAGAGCTCCTGTGACATTGACCTTGAAGCAAGGTCAACCAAACTGGTATCAAAAGATAGGGCTTGCTTTGACCTATATACCACTTGTAGCTAAGGTCGCCATTCTCAATAACGAGGGAGAAAATTGGGAAAATGTGAAAAACGACTGGTTTTGAGACCACATTTATGGCTCCTGTGACCTTGACCTTGAAGCAAGGTCAAGTCACTATGTATGTTTTTTGAGGCCTTGTCATCATACACCATCATGCCACATTTGGTGTTGATAGACTTAATAGTCTCTGAGAAAAATCCAACGTTTAAGTTTTTTACGCCCGGACGGACGGACGGACGACACGGCTGAGTACATAGACTCACTTTTGCTTCGCATGTGAGTCAAAAAAAGGGGGTGGGGAGTGGAGGTTGAGTCAGCATGTCAGCCTGAACTATCCTTTTCTAAAGACCTAATTAGTGGATTCCCTGAGTGCTCATAGGGCAGGGAAGATGGGACAGCATGCAGTTCATTGCTTATCATAAATTTCTGTCTGTTTTTTTCTGTTTTTGCATGATATTAAAAAAAAGGTTAGGGTCTGCAGAAAAAAAAGAAGAGTTGGTGAGGTTAGTGTAACCAGAACTAGAAGTCTGCTCATGCTTCAGAGCACTGTACTATACATGCATTGTCAATTTTATTGAATTACTTTCAAGAAAGGAAAAAAGTAAGAAAAAATGTCTTGGCGTATTACAAATGGATTGAACAAATATGCAGTATCAAAGCAGAAAGTGTTCCATATAACATTTGCATTTAACCTGCTTCCATTCTCTCATTTCTCACATCTTCTTGCTGAGCATATGGGTTGCTAACGAAAACTCCTAGATATTTATTTGTATTTTCTATCAAGCATGCACCTGCTTTCTATATACATGCCACACAATTTTTCATGTGAAATTTGGAGAAAAAAACAACCAACCCACCACAGAACATAAACAATGCAAAAGCCTTTCTTTATATCTTTCCATATGGAATGCATTTATAGGGATGAATGAAAGAGAGGCAGATCAGATGTCCTCACCAGGTATTGTGGTCTTCCTCAAGTTTGCTGTCACCTCCACACTGTCAGTGCATGTACTTCCAAACACCGCTTGGTGAACACATTTTTTGCCAAGACATTTTGACCGTGGAACACAAGGGTACTGTCCTTCAGGCACAGAGGCCAACGTGAGGTGAGAGGAGTTTCTCCTTACCTGGGAGCTGACCCTGCCATAGTAGGATCCCATGAACTTGACGCAGGCAGTCAGCAGCTGTAAGTTCCTCTTCTGTGGATATAATAATGATTACAATGATGAGGATGTGTGTGAAATACACTAGAGGGAAGGGGGAAAATTGCAGAAAGAAAAAAGGACAAAGAGATGAAAGAAGTGATAAGAGAAGGAAAAAAGAAAAAAGGTTACAAATATATGCACTATAATGGAAGGTTGAAGAAAACAAAGTATCAGCAAGGCAGCCATCTCTGACCAGCTTTAAATATTTACTTCAATGAAAACACACACACACACATGCATGCGCGTGCAAACACACACACACTTACACACTCTCTCTCAAAACTTTAAAAAATCTAGCATGTGTTGCAAGGGTAAATTGAATTTCTCATATCAAATGCTAATACTACTACCATTGTACCAACACCACACCCAAGGCAGTCCAAACGGAATCAGTGGTTTGCTCAAAATCAACTCCATGAAGAATTAAATCAATTATTTTGCACACACACATAAATTGCTCATGTCCAAATACCAATACATCAAATGCATTTTCAACACTACACATTCTCTAACATCAGCCAACTGCTCAAAATATATGGAAGACATCATCTTCATTAAGCTGTTCGTAGATCTGCCTACAGCTCAAAGCACACTGTAAACATCATCACCCCGCTGGTCTAGGAGATCTGTCTACATGCCATAGTACACTGTAAACATTAATACAGCTCTGTGAGATTTGTCTATAAGCCAGCATACATGGTAGACATCATCGCCCTGCTGGTTTGAGAGATCTGTCTATTACTCGGGATACGAGGTAGACACTATCATCATGCTGTTGTGAGATCTGTCTACAGCTCATAGTAATGGAAGATATCACTTTACTGTTATGTGAGATCTGCCTAAAGCTCATAGTACAAGGAAGACATTATCATCACAAGGCTGCTCTTTAACAGATGCTGACAGCTCATGAATTGCAATGGACATTTTCAACACTACAGTGTTGCCCGACACCGGCCTACTGACGTGGTGCTGGTGGTTGTACGCAACATCAGTCAGCAGGGTCAGCATCAGTCCCTGCATCTGCTGTGCCAGATGTTTCATCTGCGGCCAGGACAGTGCTGGGGCTGACATGGCCTCACCATGCTGTCCCTCGTCCCTGCAGGCAAATCAGCATCAACTGTGATCAACACTCAGGCGCAGCAAAGATGGTACTTAACATACATGTGCAGGGCAATAGCAAAAAATTCCAATGCATTATTTGATGAGAAAGAGAAGAAAAAAATGCACTGAGCAAGCAACATCATTTAAACTTGATTTTTCTCCCATAACCTTACTCATTAACTTTTGCAGAATTTCCCAATGTAAGAAAACTGGGTAGCAATGAGGCATGCTGGGACATTAACCTTGGATGAATTATAGAACCAGTACAGGATAAGAAACCTTATGGAAAGCAGGTGTGGTCCAATAAGCATGCATATTAGCTACCACTAATACCGCCACTACCAATCAAGCAATGCCTATTGCCACTATCACTGCTGACATACCTATCGCCTTCCTCCATGCTGCTTGCATGACTACATACTTAGAACTACTACCCATGCTGACACATCTCCTGCCACATCTGTTACAATGACCATTAATGCGACCTTCACCACCACCACAAGCATGACACAAATTTCCACTTGCATATCACTGCTATCCATCACCACTGTCTTCACATATATCACTGTTCCCCACCCCACTATCTATCTATGTGTATCACTATTATCCCTCTTATATACATCTACATACATGAACACCACCTATTCTGTATCAACCATCTCTAGTGTTACACGTCCTTCCTCAGCACCACATCCACCATTCTACCCAGACACCACACCTACCCTGCCTGCTGACTGGTGCTGGGCTTGGCAGAGGCTGCCACATGCACAGCCATGTCCAGAGCTGTTACCATGGCAACCTGGCAGTGCAGAAGATGGGGGTCAGGCTGGAGGCAGGGTACAGCACCCCTTATCTGTCTCAGCTCCTCCACCACCTTGCCGTATAGGGAGCTGTAGGACGAACGCACACATGATCAGCCATCAAGGGATGCATGAAGTGAAACTTTTGGCTGCTGGATGAGGGGGAGAGAGACAGTGCAAAATGGAGAGGATACAAAGTACAGCATTCAGTTGTATACTAGAGAACAGACATGAGTATCATTTAGCAAACAAGAGGCTTGCAGAGGAGATGATTCCACCAATGGTGAGACACGGAATAAGAAAACAGAGGGCTTGCACAGGTGTGTGTGCATATGTGTGTGTATGTGTGTGTGTGTGTGTGCATGTGTGTGTGTGTGTGCATGTGTGTGTGTGTGCATGTGTGTGTGTGTGTGTGTGTGTGTGTGTGAGTCTCCAAAAGTATCTACATCCTCATGTTAAAGGCCCATGCAAGGTGGGCAGGTCATGTACATATAGTGTGGATGCCATACAATCAACTTCCAAAATGGTTTCTGCATGGAGAAAAGCAAGCTGCTGGGGGACAAAAGAATCATTTTAAAGACTACCTGAAAGGCTCCCTTACAGCCCTGCAGTCAACCTAGACACCTGGGAATCACTGGCACAAGATTGGCTCTCCTGACGAGGCAGGACGACTGCAGACTCACAGATAGCAGAGGAGAGGAGGGTTGCAGCAGCAGAGAGAAAGTGAACTGAGAGCTACCAGCATCCCTACTACCTCATCCTTCAATGTGTGCCCAACAAGTGGGAGAGTCTTTCTGGCCAGATAGACTTTATCAGCCACCTAAGGACCCATCATACATCAACCACCCCCCACCCCCACCCCACCCCCCAAGGACAAATAAGAAGTAAGAGTGAGTATGTGTGTGTGTTTGCATGCGCATGCGTGCATGTGCGCCCAGAGAAGTAAAGAATTAAAATTGATAGATTTTTCACGTTTACCTCTTTATCTCTACATGCTTTTTCTTCCATTAAGACACAAATCAGTTCATAAAAAGGTGAAAAAAAGCAAGGCAAAGATGGGAGTTGGTAGGATGGGGATAAGGGTAGCGAACAAAATGCTGAGTTTGCATGAAAATGTATCAAATCTGCAGGCAAAACACCACACACAAACACACAATGGGAGCACCAACCAGCTTGCTGCATTGACTTACCTGTAGATGTGGGAAGTCAGTCCATAGCCCAGACAGGCTGTCCAAGCTCGGAAACTCTCGGTCTGAAGTAGCATTGCCTCCCCTGCCTTCAGATGCAGCATCCTACGTGCAAGAAAACCTCACATGACCACAGGACTTTTTGCTGACATTGTTTACTACCATACATATTCATTATCTTTTAAAAGACTTGCTAAACCCCAATCACCACTACAGAGCATTGCAAGTGTGTTTACTCGAAGAACTTTTTTTCTTCTAAATTATGATAATCTAATCAAAAGATTCTTAGGAGAACATAAAATGAGTCCCCAAGAGTTAACAATTCACAAATATTATTTACTTCCCTTTTTTTTCTTTAGAAAAAGCACACAAATAGAAACTATCTTGGATGCAGGTTCTAATGACACAGGAATTATAAAGGAACTTTTAACCAGCTGAATATGAGCATGGCCCTAGAATCTCTTACCCTGGTTCAGCACTGAGGTACTGCAGGATTCTGTCTCCCAGCTTGAAATGGTCCACCTGAGAGTGAGGTGTGAAGATCAGCAATGCATCATGCCAAATTTTATGTAGCAAAATATACATCCTCTTTTTCTTAGCATCTAGCAAATCTTGTGTCATGAAAGATATATCTTCAAAGAATAACAGCCAACGAGTGCACACTATTCCCAGTAAAAACTAGTTCAGTTCAGTTCAGTTCAGTCTCTTAACCCTGAGATGGGTTGTTGAGGCACCACTGATGACTTTCGGACAATCTTCCTCCATCGACCTCTATCCTCTGTGGCTCGCTGTATGTCAGCAAAGGTCAAGCCTGTCCACTCTTTGATGTTGTCTTCCCACCTCTTTCTCTGCCTGCCTCTCCTTCTCCCACCTGGTACGGTACCTTGCAGGATGGTCTTGGCCAGCCCACTGCCTCTTGACACGTGACCGTACCACTTCAGATTTCTGCTTTTCCTGATTGAGAGCAGGTCTTCGTACTGTCCAAATGCTCTCCTGATCCTGTTGCTGACTTCCTCATTCATGACATGGTCTTTATACGAGATGTTCAGAATCTTGCGGTAGCATCTCATTTCCAGGGCTTGTATCCGTCTCTGTAGTTCAGATGTGAGTGTCCAGGACTCGCATGCATACAAGAATACGGAGATGGCCAGCGTGCGCATGAGCCTGATCTTCGACGCGAGAGTGATATTTCTGTCACGCCATATTGGCTTCAACTTTGCCAATGCTGCTGCTGTTTGTGCTATCCTGGACAGTATCTCTGGTTTGGACCCTTCATCAGTCACAATAGATCCCAGGTATTTGAAGTTGTTCACAGCTTCCAGTTTTTGGCCCTTCACTTTGATTTCCATGTTGAAGCCCCGAGGGTTGTTCGTCATCACCTTGGTCTTCTCGGCGCTGATCTCCATGCCACATGACTGTGAGGTCTTGTCCAGGTGCTGGACAAGACTAGTCAGCTTCTCTTCACTTCCTGCTAATCCATCAATGTCATCAGCAAAACATAAGTTGGTGATCTTTGTGCCACAGATGCTGATTGATCCTTCGTGGTCTGCTAGGGCATCAGTCATTATCCTTTCGAGGACGAGGTTGAAGAGTGTGGGGGAGAGTAGACAGCCCTGTCTGACTCTGACCGTTGAATTGAACCATTCACCTGTGGTACCATTGAACAGGACTGCGCTGATCGCTCTGTCATAGAGATGTTCGACGACTTTGATGATCTTGGAGCTGATGTAGCTTTTCATTGTGGCCCACAGCGCAGCATGCCAGACTGTCAAATGCTTTCACATGGTACAGATGGTACAAAACTAGTAGCTAGAACTAAAAGCCAGATCAACACCTCAAAATAATGTATGCATACTTGCATCTGTTACTGAGACTATACAGCATCCAGTTTTCTGAGACAAGAAAGGGCAAGGTTTAAGACATGTTCCTGGACATCTCAGCAACAGCTATGGGTACTGGCCATTCAGCAAATCTAATAGGTCCAGCATTTTGTGGTTGTTTAAAAACTTGTAAAAACAAGAAGGGCAAAGCCCATACGACTCACATGCTTGACCTTGACCTTTATATGACCTTGACCTTCATGTGACCTTCAAGGTCAAGGTCAAACAACTAAACCTACCAATGACATCATACACAAAGAAATGATTTACACATTTTTTCCTACCAAAAATACATGTGACCTTGACCCAAGGTCAAGGTCATTCAAGGTCATGCAACACAAAGCTGTTAATTCAAGACATAGGAAGCACAATGGTGCTTATTGGCACTTTCTACCATGAGATATGGTCAATTTTAGTGGTTCACTACCACATTTTGGTCACATTTCACAAGGGTCAAAGTGACCTTGACCTTGATGATATGTGACCAAATGTGTCTCATGATGAAAGTATAACATGTGCCCCACATAATTATTAAGTTTGAAACAGTTATCTGCCATAGTTCAGGGTCAAGGTCACTTCAAAATATGTATACAATCCAACTTTGAAGAGCTCCTGTGACCTTGACCTTGAAGCAAGGTCAACCAAACTGGTATCAATAGATAGGGCTTGCTTTGACCTATATACCACTTGTAGCTAAGGTCGCCATTCTCAATAACGTGGGAGAAAATTGGGAAAATGTGAAAAATGACTGTTTTTGAGACCACATTTATGGCTCCTGTGACCTTGACCTTGAAGCAAGGTCAAGTCACTATGTATGTTTTTTGAGGCCTTGTCATCATACACCATCGGGCCACATTTGGTGTTGATAGACTTCATAGTCTCCGAGAAAAATCCAACGTTTAAGTTTTTTACGCCCGGACGCCCGGACGCCCGGACGGACGGACGACACGGCTGAGTACATAGACTCACTTTTGCTTCGCATGTGAGTCAAAAATGTGGTGACGTGATTGAGGAGGTATTCAAGAAAATCGTTTTCATATTGCCCTTTAGCTTTAGAAACCATGTCACTTCAGAGCCATGCAGAAACCTTTTTCGTAAGTTTAACCCTTTCCGACCGGATGCGACGCGCACGTTACATCTCCCTTTCAGACCGGATGCGACGCACACGTCGCATTTGACGGTGGTTGTGCCTCCATCGCATAGACTAAAATAGCTATTGATATCACATGATTACTGCTAGACATGCTGATAGCAGAGTCAAAATGCCTCCATTCAGCGTTTACAGATTGAAAATCGAGCTAGTAGGAGTGGAGAAATAAATTTTTATCCGTTAGGTTTTGAAAAAAAAGTTTATTTGTCGCCCAAAACCCGCGTGGCAACTGATAGTACTCCACTCCGATCGCTGTTCTAAAAATAGTCTTTGACATCACATGACAGACACTAGGCATGCTGGAAAGCTTAGTGTATCCGCTTTCTTTCAGCACTTACAGATCAAAAATCGAGCAAGTAGGAGCTGAAATTTGATTTTGTTTCACTTAATTTTGAAAAAAGAAATCGAGATGTTGGTCGAAAATTGGTATTAAATTTGGTGGAGCATACTTCCATCGCATTTCCTAAAATTAGTCACGGATATGACGTGGCAGATACTAAGCATTCTGGGTAGCCAAATAAACACACTTCCTTCCCACGTTTACGGAGTGAAAATCGAGTGATTACAAGCGGAGAAACGATCGTTTTTGTGGAGAGATCTGATCTCACGCAACATGGCTGACGATCCTGCAGCGATCAGTGAAGGGAGTGATATCGAAGCTGATTCAGATGAGGAGTTCGAAGCACTTTCGGGAGACTACTGTAGCGAATCGTTTGGGTGCAGAACAGTCGCAGGAGTGGTTTGAGTTTCTGGAGGAGGAGGAGGATGTCGAAGAGGAGTTCGAAGGATTCCAGGGAGAGTGGAAGTATGAGAACTTTAGACCATGCCTCAGCCATGATTTTCGTCGAAAGGCCGCTCACCAGATTGACTGCCATGTTGCGGCCAGCCTGGCAAATGGCGGTGGCAAGACGCATGGCTGCAGGCAAGGGAAGTCCATGGACACTGGACACAGGGCTGTCTGGGTCTGCGGTGGACAGAAGGATGGGAACGACTTCAAAATGCGAACCTTTGGAAGGCTTATACAACACACACACACCACACACACACACACTCACACACCATCATAATTGAAATCTGGGTTGGTAGGTTCAGTTCAGGGTTTGGTAGGTTCAGTTCAGCACAAGGTCAAAATGATTTAACAAAAGCATGTTCAAGTTGGAAGTGACGGCATACAAGACAATTTTTTCCCCAATTCTAGGATCTGATAGGATATTAAAAATTAAATACTAAATTTCTCTACGATGTCTCTGAAGAGACAGCTGCCATGTGAAAATCTCATCACCGTGCTGAAAATGGTCACGACAACGACAGAGGGGAGAATCCCAGCTGCAGCGACTGTGACTGCAACTCACCAATGGGTTTCCAGGACGAAGGGAGGAAGCTGTCAAAGATGAAGTCCACAAGGCCAGGGCAGTGAATTATCTGGAAAAGCACACATGCAGGCATCGTGTCAATTCTTTCACTTGCAACAGAATTACAACATACAGCCTGTTCAGTTAATCTCAATTCAAAAACTTCATATATATAACAGTGATAGTAGTAGCTGTAGTAGCAATCCATTTTTTCCACTGAAATGGCAAGAAACTGACACTCTTTGGTGTTACATTCACACATCATCCCCTTTTCATGAAAATAAACTTTACTTATTCATGAAAAAAAGGCACCATTGCATAACAATAGAAGAATTCCTTGAAATATGTTTACGGAATTGAAGGCATCCTGGTCTGGGAAGTTTTGGCCCTCCAAGCAAGTCACATGACCTGGATTCCCGACTGGCACACCAGCACAAGTAACAAAGAAGCTGACTAGAGAGCACTCTGAGAGCGCACACCTCTGCCAAGGAAGCCATAATTTCTATTCCATGGCCTGTATAGTTCAAGCAGCATGTTCTGCTGCTACAAAGTTTAGTTCATTTTTAGTGCCTGCTAGCCATCTCTGAGCGTGGAATGCATAAGCTGATGGAATAAATTCCAAAACTAGATAACAGATAACCTCCAAAATGTAATGTATTGTTCCTTGGGCAAAGCCCTTACCTTTTTTCAAATTTCAATAGAATCTGTTTTGAACTGTTTGAGTTATTTTGCCGATTAACGCATCATTCCTTGGTGGAGGTGATAAGCTACGACAGCCATCACTCATCATCTGCAAGGCTGGTGTGCTGAGGAGGGATATATGTATCCACACATCTGCTGACACACTCATGACTGTCACTATCAGGTGTCACCTCGTAGGCCAGGGCAGGGGAGTGGCGTGCCACTTGGGTGAGGATGGCCAGGCAGGACAACACGGTGGGAGCACTGGGGCTGCGATGCTTCATGATGTACAGCAGTCTTTGCAGCAGTGACATCCTGCTCACCAGGGCCTGCACACACAGAGACACATACACATGCCTTTGGAGACTATAGATATGCAAGCATACAAGACTTCTGCACAGTTACACACACGATTTTAGCTAGCACGCATGTATGTATGGCTTCAGTATTTACAGATCTATATGCACTGAAGACATCAACAGAGACACACACACAAAATACTTCAGCATTAGGCCTCACTGGTTTGGACACAAGATGAAGGAACAGCTTCAAGAGACTTCTTTCAACTCTTTATTAAAGAGGGTGCATTACATCTAAAAACCACATGCTGGTTTCACAGTCCTGACTATGATATGCAAGCAAAGGCAATCAATCACTGAACAGACTATAGTGATGACGATGACATAAATCATATTTTATCATATCAAATAAAACTAGCCTGAATTAGCATCATCACTATAGTCCCTTTCTGTGATTGGCTTTGCTAGCGTATTGTAGTCCTATGAAACCCACGTCTGCAGGTTGGCATGCTAAAAAATTATAACCAAAGCAGCAGGATAAGCTATCACTTTCATTTGCAGAGCAGACCATGTTTCCCTGGTATCCCTTCATACGAATAGATTTTAATTAATCAAAAACAAATTAATCAAAAGTCATTGGGGACTATGACTATCTGCCCACAGTCTCAAGAGATTAGCAATGTGCTTTGATTCTAAGACTCTGTCTACAGTCTTAGCACATAACTTAATTCCTCGCGAAGATGGTAGTGGGGAAGGAGCAAGTGAAGGATACAGAGAGGAAGTGATGTAACCATTAAAATGGGGTGCTGTCATAGTTAACACATCCATGGCTGTGACTACCTAACATCCATCTGTTGCTAAAAATAGAGAGAAAGGACAGAAAGTAACTTACAAAGACTACATCACGTTCAGCAACTGTTGCATCAGTTTCTACAGGTTTGTCAGCATCATCCTCATCCTTCTTGTCAGGGACGGAGGCTGGACACAGGGTAGGGGCTATGTGACCATGGACCCAGCCAAAGGTGTGGTCTAGACATGCCTGGCAAGCACAGACACACAGTGTGATGTCATTGTCACTGGATCATTCGTAGACACACACATGCACACACACTCTCACACATACACATTCACATTTGTGTATACCCCCATGAACATATACACTCACATATATGAATACATAAACATACACTTGGCATGCACACGTACACACACACGCTTACACACACACATTTATACACACACACACGCATACACGTGTGCCAGCATGCACACACACATGCACGCACACACACACACACACACACACACACACACACACACACACACAGAGGGACAATGTTCCAATGGAAAGAAGAAATTAATCATGTGCAACAACTCTATAGTTATAGACTTCCTATAGTTGGAGAAGCTCTCCTTCTATATTTGCTTGATTGGACTGTACAGCAAGCTTTCTAATCTCCACCACTTGGACTGCATTATGCAGTAGAGCAGTGCCTATGGACTGTACAGCAAGCTTTCCAATCTTCACCACTTGGACTGCATTACGCAGAAGAGCAGTGCCTATGGACTGTACAGCAAGCTTGCCAATCTCCACCACTTGGACTGCATTTCGCAGTAGAGCAGTGCCTATGGACTGTACAGCAAGCTTGCCAATCTCCACCACTTGGACTGCATTATGCAGTAGAGCAGTGCCTATGACTGTACAGCAAGCTTTCCAATCTCCACCACTTGGACTGCATTATGCAGTAGAGCAGTGCCTATGACTGTACAGCAAGCTTTCCAATCTCCACCACTTGGACTGCATTATGCAGTAGAGCAGTGCCTATGACTGTACAGCAAGCTTTCCAATCTCCACCACTTGGACTGCATTATGCAGTAGAGCAGTGCCTATGGACTGTACAGCAAGCTTTCCAATCTCCACCACTTGGACTGCATTATGCAGTAGAGCAGTGCCTATGACTGTACAGCAAGCTTGCCAATCTCCACCACTTGGACTGCATTACGCAGTAGAGCAGTGCCTATGGACTGTACAGCAAGCTTTCCAATCTCCACCACTTACCTCATCTCCAGGGGATGTGACAAAGCTGGCAAGAGCTGACATAGCTGCAGCCTGGACACTGCCCATACTGTCGTCCAGCGCCATGCGCAGCAAAAACACAAGTCCTGCTGCGGTCAATGAGGGCAGCACTGCTGTCTGGAGCAGTCCTCGGTAGCTCTCTTCCTTGGCCTGAGTCATGAAAACACACACACATACCAAGGAGGTCTTGGGGGGACTGGGGGGATGTGTACAGAAATACCCATTTGTGACACTGCACTACAGAGTGAGTCACAATGTGCCTCAAGTGAAATCCAGCTACAGCCCATGTCAGGGGTAGGGATGGGTGGATGAATAGTGTTTTACGGCCTATCAGCTTTTGCAGGCTATGTAAGGCCATTAAGCTCGAAAATCACTAGAACAGTTTAGAGTAAACATAAATCAAGTCACGGTGTCCCTATTTATTCGCCTCTTATGAATCACGTAGGGAGAGTCGGTGGGTCAATTCTTACCCCGAACCCACAGGGGGACAGTGGGTAGGAAGCTGGCTGCAGAGTTTGAGACCTTAACTGAGAACTGATCTGCAGTCCTTTTTTTAACAGCACCTGAAGATGTAGGTTGAGCTGCAGCATACATAATTCTTACAGAATGCATTTCAATAAGAATAGTATGTTGATAGCTATAAAAACAAGAAGGGCAAAAGCCCATATGACTCACATGCTTGACCTTGACCTTGACATGACCTTCAGGTGACCTTCAAGGTCAAGGTCAAACAACTAAACCTAACTGAGAACTGCTTTACACATTTTTCCTACCAAAATACATGT
>JAWQFJ010001970.1:147161-167161 GCA_034096865.1 Theodoxus fluviatilis | reverse complement strand
CACATAGGTTCATATACATGTAGCAAATGCATCTGCATAACTTCCTTGTTGTATGGGAGAAGATCGAGATCAGAAAACTATATTGAATTTTATAGCCTTGAAAAAATTTTTAACATAATTTTTGGAAATACATCTATTTTCCTGCGATTCTTGGATAAGACGCAATAACAGGGCTGCCAAAAACGGCCCTCCTCAGGGCCTCTCCCCAGGTCCTTCGGATGAGACCTTTATAAACCGAGGCCTAGTGTGCGATACGCATTCACAAAACATCAAATCGCGCACTATAAAGATCCTGACACTCATGTCCTCGACGGGTGAGTGCCGGTCACAGATAAAATACCCAGCACGCAAAAATAGTGCAGCAGTTTCACCAGCATGTTGGTGTTGGCTGCCTTAAAACCTAAGAAGAAGAAGAAGAACACTACTGTCTACAAAGTAGACTGAGTTTAACCTTGCAACTCAAAGTAACCATATTGCATCTTTTTAAAGGCTAATGGCAAGATATATATACCAGTACACAAATTTCAGCCATTATCTGTAACCTAATAGTAATAGTAGAAAGCCAAACTGTTTTTGAATGAAGTATTATGGGGCATTCCTCATGTCCTGACATGCTTTGAAACTGGACAGAAAACTGGCACTACCATACCAAGTTGATATTGCGAGGGGGAAAAGGCATTATTTCAATACTGTAGAGATGCAAAATAATGTTTCCAAATAAGGCACAGGTTAAAACTGTATTGTACCACTGGCAATAAAAACTTTCAGCAAGAACTGGTCACTTGCAGTGAGTGAAAGGCAATAAGGCACAGGTTCAAACTGTATTGTACCACTGGCAATAAAAACTTTCAGCAAGAACTGGTCACTTGCAGTGAGTGAAAGGCAAACAGCAACCCCAGTCAGCCACTACACTCTGTAAGTTACACTTACACCAGTTACGGGGTGGGGACTCGCTGAACATTGCAAGAGCTGTACATGAGGTCAACAACTTGAACAGTTGGTGCGGCACTGTGACAAGCATCCACCATTCCCGGCACACACTACCATGTTCTACTTAAACAAAGCAAACTTATATGAGCCACCATTGCAAATGAGAACCTCTTTTCTTGGAGCCACGCTACAGCTGCCTTGCTTTTGTTCCACACCTGGTCATTGCGCAGGCTCAGTGCACAGGAAAAACTCTCACCAATGAGTGTGTAACTGTAAGCATGCTCTGTCTTTCCAGCATGGCCGACACTTTAGACACAATCACAGCAGTCATGACAACTACCCACTCTTGTTTCAGTGACCTTACTCTGATGTGACTGGCTCTCTGAGTCAGTGGCTCTTATGTGACTGGCTCTATGGGTCAGTGGCTCTTATGTGACTGGCTCTATGGGTCAGTGACTGATGTGACTGGCTCTAGGGGTCAGTGGCTCTTATATGACTGGCTCTATGGGTCAGTGACTGATGTGACTGGCTTTATGGGTCAGTGACTCTGATGTGACTGGCTCTATGGGTCAGTGACTGATGTGACTGGCTTTATGGGTCAGTGGCCTCATGCTCTGATGTAACTGGCTCTATAGGTCAGTGACTCTGATGTGACTGGCTCTATGGGTCAGTGACTCTGATGTGACTGGCTCTATGGGTCAGTGGCCTTACACCAGTTGATGTGACTGGCTGTATGGGTCAGTGACTGATGTAACTGGTTCTATGGGTCAGTGACTGATGTGACTGGCTGTATGGGTCAGTGACTGATGTGACTGGCTCTATGGGTCAGTGACTGATGTGACTGGCTCTATGAGTCAGTGACTCTGATGTGACTGGCTCTATGGGTCAGTGGCCTTACACTGATGTGACTGGCTCTATGAGTCAGTGACTCTGTGACTGGCTCTATGGGTCAGTGGCCTTACACTGACGTGACTGGCTCTATGAGTCAGTGACTCTGATGTGACTGGCTCTATGGGTCAGTGGCCTTACACAGATGTGACTGGTTCTATGGGTCAGTGACTCTTGTGTGACTGGCTCAATGGGTCAGTGGCTCTTTTGTGACTGGCTCTATGGGTCAGTGGCTCTTATGTGACTGGCTCTGTGGGTCAGTGACTCATATGACTGGCTCTGTTGGTCAGTGACTCATGTGACTGGCTCTATCATAGTCGATGGGTCAGTGATTCTTATGTGACTGGCTCTGGTGGTCAGTGGCCTTACACTCTGATGTAACTGGCTTTATGGGTCAGTGACTCAGATGTGACTGGCTCTAACTCTAAGAGTCAGTGGTCTCATACTCTGATGTGACTGGCTCTATGGGTCAGTGACTCTTATGTGACTGGCTCTATGGGTCAGTGACCCTGATGTGACTGGCTCTATGGGTCAGTGGCCTCACGCTCTGATGTAACTGGCTCTATGGGTCAGTGACTGATGTGACTGACTCTATGGGTCAGTGACTGATGTGACTGGCTCTATGGGTCAGTGACTCTGATGTGACAGGCTCTATGGGAGTGGTGGACTTGCCAGATGATTTATCTGTGCAGTGATGACTGGACAAGGGATGCACACCCTCAGCTCCAGAGGAAAGCTCTTCATTCATCCCAACTGATCCACATCAGGGCTACAAGTGATCAAATCTGAACCCCCCCCCCCCCCCCCCCCACCCCCAGGGCTACTTATTAAAAGACATGTGGGGAAAAAAATCATAACAAGAAGGGCAATGCCCATACGACTCACATGCTTGACCGTGACCTTTATATGATCTTGACCTTCAGGTGACCTTCAAGGTCAAGGTCAAACAACTAAACCTACCAATGACATCATACACAAAGAAATGCTCTACACATTTTCCCTACCAAAATACATGTGACCTTGACCCAAGGTCAAGGTCATCCAAGGTCATGCAACACAAAGCTGTCAATTCAAGACATAGGAAGCACAATGGTGCTTATTGGCACTTTCTACCATGAGATATAGTCACTTTTAGTGGTTAACTACCACATTTTGGTCACATTTCATAAGGGTCAAAGTGACCTTGACCTTGATGATATGTGACCAAATGTGTCTCATGATGAAAGTATAACATGTGCCCCACATAATTATTAAGTTTGAAACAGTTATCTGCCATAGTTCAGGGTCAAGGTCACTTCAAAATATGTATACGATCCAACTTTGAAGAGCTCCTGTGACTTGAAGTAAGGTCAACCACACTGGTATCAATAGATAGGGCTTGCTTTGACCTATATACCACTTGTAGCTGAGGTCGCCATTCTCAATAACGTGGGAGAAAATTGGGAAAATGTGAAAAATGACTGTTTTTGAGACCACATTTATGGCTCCTGTGACCTTGACCTTGAAGCAAGGTCAAGTCACTATGTATATTTTTTGAGGCCTTGTCATCATACACCATCATGCCACATTTGGTGTTGATAGACTTAATAGTCTCCGAGAAAAATCCAACGTTTAAGTTTTTTACGGACGCCCGCCCGCCCGGACGGACGGACGGACGGACGGACGGACGGACGACACGGCTCAGTACATAGACTCACTTTTGCTTCGCATGTGAGTCAATAAAAACACCAACCTAATAAAAGATAACCTCTTCCAATCAGTTCTAAAACAAATAAAACACTTGCAATGTGACTGAACACAAGAGAGGCCTTATCTCTTACAGGAGAGCACTCCAAGCCACTGTATACATGTATATAAAACACTTCAGAGTGATTTACAACACTCTAGCAGCCTTCAGACTTTGTGTTGAGGGAGGCAAAAAGGGAAAGAGGCAAGCAGTAAGCCAGATATTCAGTAATTTATGCAGAGTGTGGGGGTGCACAAGAGCTGTGAAAGTGATGCCCCTGTTCCTACCAATGCTGCATCAATAAACTGCCAAGACAGCATCAAGATCTACAGTCACGGTGAAGATCATAATGCCTACCTGCCATTGGTGTTGAGGTGCCACCCATCCTACAGATTTCCCATCAACTCTCATTACATTCTATCTCAGTAGCTCTTGTCAGTTTTCAAACATCTCTTGCAGTGATTCAATTGATCTTTTTAGTCATTTATATTATCTCCTCCATTAAGATGAATATTTATGTATCCTATGAAAGCAGAAGAAACTTTTGAATGCCACCAGACCAATCCTACCCCTCCACCATACCTGCAGCAGCTGTTCTCCCAACACTGCCCTCCCAGAAATCTCAGGTCCAATGAATCATTTCCTCAGGGTGCCATCTGCAAGGTCTTTAGCAGGGGACCGATCTTTCAGCTCTGCAGCACCAGTTATTTTTCATCAACTGCTTGATGCATTGCATCAGGAAACAAAACTGAATGCTTTCAAAAGAGGCATCAAGACATGCCTTTTCCACAAGCAGGTCTCTGCGCCTAGGGGTCCTGAGTTGACCTCTATGAGTGATGGATGGGTGGATGGATGGATAGTGGTTTACGGCCTATCAACCTTGTAGACTATTTAAGGCCATTAAGCATGAAAATCACTAGAACAGTTTAGAGTAAACGTAATCCAGTCACTGCGTCCCTAGTTATTCGCCTCTTACGAATCATGTAGGGAGACGTGGTGGGTCAATTCTTGCCCCGAACCCACAGGGGGACCTCTATGAGTGACATATCAGTGCCATGTAAAATCATGGTGATTTGCTTGTGCATGTGCCACTAAACAACCTTTGGGCTGGAAGTGTGCCTAATACAAGTTTGTTGTAAATTATACATAGATACAAAAATACGTACATGCATACATTCCATGCAATCGACATATATTACTGCACAGCTGCATAACAGCCTCACGACATTCCTTTTCTTATATTTCAAAATGCGTTCTCTTTGCAGGAACTGCGTTCGCTTTAGACTTAGACTTAGAGTGCTTTGACGAATTGATCGTTCAACCACAAGCATTGCACTCAGCTCTGTGATCATCAGTGACTCATTCATCTCTTTCCTGTACGATTCCTTACGTGCATACCATCAGCAAACAGAAACTGCGGATAACTATTTCTTGAATCATTGCTCAAGACAGAGTCGATATTCAAAATTGCTTCACCGTGCCTGCCCCAAGTACAATCGTGTCGAGCACCGCCCCCACGAATCCCACTGCAAATGTGCAAAGTGAAAGATTCATCACGACTATTTTGACGTCGTGGTCAAGAAGAAGAAGAAGAAGAAGAAGAAGAAGAAGAAGAAGACACAGTAATCGTCCTTTACACAAAAACCAGGTGCTCCATCCAAGCTCGTATAGTGACAGTCGTAGTCGTACTTGCAGTTGCAGTGACTGAGTGAGACAAGAGCGCGACAAGTGAGAGGACGCTTCACGACATCAAAGTGATAAATTCGACGAGGCAAGCAAATCGAAGGATCTAATTGGACTTAAGAAGACGAGGGCATATGATTGCAATCATTACCTGAGAGTGTTTACTGGGCACAAAGATGATGTCAGTAATTTCGCGTGCCGACGATCCGTTCTTGGATACCGCAACAGGAAGTGCCTAATGTCTGCATGCAAAGCTATAATCATAATGTTGTTCTTCGTAGTTTCGTATGAAAAAATGTAACTTATCTGTTTCCTTTTCTGTACAAGAGCCGTATTTACCTGTAGAAACCCATGAATACGTGTTATCAATGTATTTTTGGGAAAGCTTGTGTTCGATATATTTATTTTAAACGTATTTGATATCTTTGCGTTTGTGTGTATTGACAGCTACTGAAGGAAGAGGAAGAGTGATCAAAATGGCGGCCGACGAGTGGGTTATGTGCGTCGACTGGCTGGTGAGGTGCCAGATTTTACCCCCAGACCATAAGGCCACTCGACCAGACGCAAATGCTTTTGATCTTGCTCAAGCTCTCAGAGATGGAGTACTTCTTTGCCA
Source organism: Theodoxus fluviatilis (assembly GCA_034096865.1). Lineage (NCBI taxonomy): Eukaryota > Metazoa > Mollusca > Gastropoda > Cycloneritida > Neritidae > Theodoxus > Theodoxus fluviatilis. The sequence continues at coordinate 161,318 of JAWQFJ010001970.1, read as the reverse complement.
CCTTCTCAACCAGCTATGTCCCAACAGTGTCGACTTCAAAGATTTCAGTCCTCGTCCGCAGATGTCCCAGGTTTGGAGATTGTATATCATATCCTGGTTTCGATGAGGAAGTGATTGCAAATTACCGAGTTTTCCCTAGTTACACTCCTAGACTGTTTGTCATGTCTGAGTGCATGTTATGAATGGGAATATATGTGATCTTCGAGTAGATGGAATATGTTTTGTTCAACTTGGAAGACTTAATTAACCCGAAATTTGCTCTCCTACTTTCGAGTTGGTGCGATCCTTAGACCCAATTTGACAGTAACGCTCCTCGACCAACAACAATGTGTATGGTGTTGATGTTGCTTGCATCTAAGCTTCAGAGTTGTGTTGTGCATCATTGATGTCTGCGCTGGGAATTTTCCAGCTGCTCGCGGCGTTTGCAGTTTACCGTAAACCACATTCCTTTTGTAAGGGAAGTTTACTGTGACTATTCATTTCGATGACATGTTCAAACATTACATTCGAGGCCAGTCGATAGAAACCAGCATTGTTGAGCTTCTGTCGTAGCGTTGTTGCTGTCAGTGTGGTCGTCGCAATTCTGTTAGTTGCTGATATCGTTGTACGTGAATTGGTGAGATCAGAATTGCGTCTTTGCACAGCTATAGTAATTACTTGCGTGTTTGGACACTGATCAAATACATGTAACTTGTCTCTCTCTTTTTATCAGGGAAAGTTTCATTGGAGTTTCTGCTTGATTGATAGATTTGAAAGTGGTAATTCAGCCCAGGGGAAGTACTATGCAGCAAACTGGAGAAGTGCTTTGATAGCGGAATGTTGGTTGGGTCCTGGGGTGAGGCTGTAGATGTTTTGAAGTGGCTGTGCTGTTTATGAAATCAGAAATGCGGCTCCGGCAAGTCTTCACTGTGTGAAATGTTCAGGAATCTTTTGAACAGGATGTTGTGCCCAGAATGAGCTTGACTCTTCAGACAGATTGTTCAGTGCCAGTTCACTATCTATCTAAGTTTTTCAGCCCTTGTGTCTTGTCTCAAATTGCTATGGCAACCTTAGTCATTCCCACCCACACTCTGCCTCCCCTCTGGCCGCCTGGAGTTTCCCCCCTTTGCTGTGGCCCTTCTTCCTCCTTGGCTCTGATGAACATGTGAGTGCTTGGGTGGAGGACTAGTAAAGTTTTTGGCAACAGGATGTAAGTCTAGTCTGGGTTATATGACATGAGTCTCTGACAATTGAAAATGGATATCCTGCTTTCAGTCATGTTTGGAGGGAAAGGATAGAACTAGATGAGTTTCAGGTGCAAGAAAAGTTTATTTATCAATAAAATTTCACATGTTCACCTATGTAGAATATTATGCACACCAACTTCTTCATTTGACAGTGTTTTATAAAATAAATGTGTGTTCCCTTTGTTTGAAAGTCCCCAAAGTGAGGATTAGAGAGGTTTTGTGTGATTGAACGATACTTATTACATTTATGCTCTCTCAAAATCAAGTAAAACTTTTCAAATATACAAACTTTTTACTTTTTATTGTTCTAAAGAGGTTGTGTGCATGTGTGTGTGTGTGTGTGTGTGTGTGCGAGCTTATGCATGATTGTGAGTGATATTTTAGTAGGCCTAGGGGACCTTGTCAGCTGATTTTAGAAGCCCATGTTCTTCCTTAATGGACTAACAACTTTAAATTAAAGTTGCTCTTTTTCCACAAATATGTTTTCTCCCAGTGAGTCTATGAAATCTCCATTCTACTTCAAACTGGGGGTGGGGGTGGGGAGGTGTTCACTGAAGGTTTCAAAAGTGGGCCTTGGAATGTGGCAGCTGTCCAGAAATGAGTTCACCACAGTTGCCTGATGGAGTAGTGCCCCTTCGTGCCTGACGGAGTACTAGTAGTGCCCCTTCGTTCCAACTTGGGATGCGCAGTATTCTAAGAGGGTTTCATGCATTGAGGTGAGCTTGGTGCCTACTGCACCAAGGGTCTGCTCTGTAGCATTCCGCTGAGGAGTCCTTGCCGTGCAGTGCAATGGTCTGCTGTCAGTTTGGCCTTCCACTTCAAGCTGTACTCTTGATGCCAGCCTCAGCCAGAATGTGTCAAACGCTTGGAGTGCCCTTCCACAGGAAGATGAGTGTGTTGTGGAATCACTTCCCTTTTGTGTTTCTTTCCAGTTTTTGTGCCTCAAAAACATCCGGACGTTCCTGCATACGGGCAAGAAAGTCTTTGGGCTGCGGGACGCAGACCTGTTCCAACCCGCAGATCTGTTTGAAGTGAAGGACTTCCGCAAGGTGAGTCTGCCCTACCCTCCACCCCACCTGCCCCACTCTCCCTTTCCCTTCCACCCTTTCCTTCCTTCTCCCTCCTTTCCTTCCTCTCCCATGAAGCCTCCTTATGCTGTTGCACCAGGAGGGTCAGGGTTATCCCCCTTGACTCCAGACCAGGGACTCTGACCTAAACATGGTACAGAGTTAGGAATTCATCCTTTACAGAGAACAGGACTATGTGCTGTGGGTGTGGCAGTACTTCATTGAGGTGGCAGTACTTTATTGAGGTGGCAGTACTTCATTGAGGTGGCAGTACTTCATTGAGGTGGCAGTACTTCATTGAGGTGGCAGTACTTCATTGAGGTGGCAGAATGGGTGTGTGAGTCACAATTTGGCATTCAACTGTAATCTGTATGGTTGAAGGTTGAGTTCCTCGGGGCATGAATGGCTTCAGCATGCATGAGTTTGAAGTGAGTGATTCCTATGAAGCATGCTTAAGACCAAGCAATGCTTACTGAATGGAAGGAGATTGGTTGGTGAAAGCAGTGAGCTTGTAGTTAGGAAGTGTTGTTTGGAAGAATGACCGGAGAATAATGAGTTGATTTCTGGATCCACTGGTGTCAAGTCGCTTGTTTCTGGAATGTGACGGGCTGAGAACTCTGAGATGGTTACACAGTTCTTACAGAGAACGGGATTGTGTACTGTGGACGTGGCACTTAATGTGAGGTGGCAGTATGGTTGTGTGTTGTGTGGCACCAGGGAAGGATAGCCTGGGCTGTAACTTATTCAGCATGGTAATGGTGTGAAGCCAGTATCCTTTGGTGGCATGAAAGTTTGATGGTATTGACTCTTTGTCTCCTTTCTCTGCTCTTGATACCTCTCTCTCTCTTGCTCTCTCTCTCTCTCTCTCTCTCTCTCTCTCTCTCTCTCTCTCTCTCTCTCTCTCTGTCTCTGTCTCTGTCTCTCTCTCTCTCTCTCTCTCTGTCTCTGTCTCTGTCTCTGTCTCTCTCTCTCTCTCTCTCTTGCTCTCTCTCGCTCTCTCTGTCTCTCTCTCTCTATTACTCTCTCTCTCTCTCTCGCTCTCTCTGTCTCTCTCTCTCTCTCTCTCTCTCTCTCTCTCTCTCTCTCTCTCTCTCTCTCTCTCGCTCTGTCTCTCTCTCTCTCTGTGTCTCCTCTTTTCTCTCTCTCTCTGCTCTCTCTCTCTCTCTCTCTCTCCTCTCTCTCTCTCTCTCTCTCTCTCTCTCTCTCTCTCTCTCTCTCTCTCTCTCTCTCTCTCTCTCTCTCTCTCTCTCTCTCTCTCTCTCTCTCTCTCTCTCTCTCTCTGTGTTGATGGGAGAGTAGAGGCCAAAGCTTGGACATCTCTGTCAGTGCTGGAGATGTGCAAGTGTGGTGTTGATTGGAATGCCATGGTGGGAAATGGTGGGAGAGCCATTGTGTATGACATTGATTGAAACATGCCGGGGAGAGGTGATGCGAGGTGCGGTGCGTGGTGGTAATACAAGGCCCCTCTCACTGCAGGTGCTGGACACACTCTCCAGGCTGTCCAAAACAGAAATTGCTCAGAGGAAGTACAGGTAACATCTCCTTTGCTTCTTCTGTTTTGAGTTCTTTCCTTCCTCTTTTTCTCTCTAATTCTCATTTCTTTTTAATGTCCTGAAGAAGAAGAAGAAAAAAGTGCCCATTGTTTCATTTTGAAAATGTTATTATTTGTTAAAATCTTTCCTTCTGTTTTTTTATTTGACTTAGTCAATGATTAGGTTGAAAAAAAATTGTTTATTGGATTTTGTTTTTCCTCCCATTTAAAATGTCTTCCACCCAAGAACTGTTTGAATACATTCCCTGTTTTTCTTTGAACTGATGGTTGAATATTTTTGTTTTCTTGCTGAATTAAGTTAAAATAATCGCTGTTGTCAGGATTTTCCACTTTTAATCACGCCTTCTTTGCACATGCTGCCTTTCACTCTAGGAAGTATATGAGCAATTCTAAAAAGGTGGCAAGAAAAGTGTGACATCAGACCTAATTAGTAAAAATCATCAGATTTGACTGAAATCAGCATATAATGTTAGAACAAACTGTATTTTATCATAAATTATGAATAAAAAGATAGTTTGCTATTTTGTGTGTGTGTATGTGAGCGTTAAAGTGGAAAAAGGTGAATGTTGACTAGTCATTCATGTCATAAAAAAACCACAAATATCTGTTATTACCAAAAATGTCACACTAACTATTCTTACTATATTAGATGTCATTCCTAATGCAATAACATCCTGTAAAACAATTATATTAAAAAAACAATTGAATTTGGTAATTATAAAGCATTTGTAATGTCATCGGTGACTAGTCAACATATCCGTTTGTACACTTTCTCAGTAATTACAAAAAACAAGCAATACAGACACCAACTACTGTTTGTGTACTAAAAATGACAACATTTATTCACTGTAGCAAAGGTACAGCTTAAAATTGCCGTTTTGCAGCAATTTAATTCAAGAAATCAATTTTGTGTCATCAGTGACAAGTCAACACAGGAAACCGATGTTTGCTTCGGCGGCCGACGTTCAGGTCGGAAGCAGTCGAAGTACGGTTCGGCCGTTTCCGACCACCACTTCCGCCAGTCGAAGTACGGTTCGGCCGTTTCCGCCAGCCACTTCCGCCGTGACACGCTGTGATCACGCACACAAGCGGCCAATCAGAGCCTAGCTGACAGACAGGCCGTTATTTCGAAGCTTTCCATTGGTTTGCACTGGCCTCTGATTTCTATCTCGTGTGCCTTCGGTAATTATTCTTCGGTACCGGAAACAGTTGCAACGTAAAGCCGGGAAATGAAGCTTCGATGCGATACCAAACATGTGGCGTTCTTTGGAAGGAAGATGCTGAAACTAAGCTTTCAAATCTGTGCATTTTGGCTTCCTGGTTAGTACTTTGTTGCCTCGGCACTCGTCCACAATTTATGATGACACAAATACAAAAACTCTTACCTCTTCGTTTGCGCTCCATTTTACCTCGTGTTGCTCGGTCAGCACTTCTGGCATATATGTGTTAGAACGAAATTATGGATCGGGAACAGAAAAGTTTCGAAGAAAATTCATCTTTTTTCGCTTTTGTTGATTCGGCACATTATGACGGAAATTTGATGCTAAACTTTCACATCCTACAACTCCTTAAAAAACGCATTGATTAATTTTCTGAGAATTATGACGATATTATCGATAACTTTACACCAATCCTGGATCCAATCCAATAAACCACGCCGAAAATAGTTGATCTTATCGTACACTGAAAAATTCGTCTGCAATGACACGACGCCGTGACGAGGCAAACGCGGATTTTGAAGCCAAATAAAATCAGAATAGGTTGGTAACATTCAGTTCTAGTTGCTGGCAGTTGAGCATTAACTATTTTCTTGTCTAAAAACCACCAGATGTTAGAAAACAAATGTGGGGTTCAAGAGAAAACGGAATCCTTTTCCTCTTGGTGAAAAATGTCACGTTTGGTAATGGCGGTTTTTCACGTTTCTCTTTAAATACATGCGGACCATTCACACACAAAAGCAACAATCGGAACAGATTTATTATATGTATATCTTTAATCTTTTCTCTACAATATGATATAAACGTAACATCATAAAAAGTTTGTAGTTTTTGTGTTATTTACACTCTACTGGACAACCATGCGCCATTGCCACCTTTTTAGAATTGCTCATATATATTGGTGTTGCAAAATTCATGCGTAATCTGATTTTCTTTTCCAACATGATGTTTATATATGCTGTTCTCTCTTTTTTTTTCAAGCATTGGCGTTCATAATGAAAAAAGTATTTCTGAACATTCTTGTGATAACCCAGACTGGAAGTACTGAGCCCAGATGTTTTATTTTTGAGTCAACCTGTTGCTGACCTGGTTTGCTGTTTGTTTTGAACAGCGGACCCTTTGCCCTTGACCTCTTTGCCTCTGACCTCTTTGCCTCTGACCTCTTTGCCTCTGACCTCTTTGCCTTTGATTCCCTTGACCGACCTTGAGGAGTGTCAACTTGGTCAGGTGCTGTGCTAGAGGAAACAAATTGATTTTTCTACAAGTCGTGCCAACCTCGATTGTTTCCATCACAGGAGTGTGATATTTGCCTGAATGTTATGGATGCAGTGAGCTGAAAGGAGAAGGAAGGAGTTTTGATGCCAGGTGAGGTCAGTTTGTAAGCCTTGTCCGCTGCTCATCTTCCCGAGGATGGACGACAGTGATGCCTTTGTTTGCACTCTACGAGGGAAGCAAGGAAGGCCGCTCTGACGCAGAGGTGTCTGGTGTCTCATTCTAGAGGCTTCCCTCCTGGAGCCAAAGAGTTGAAGGAACACTCCTACTACAACCAACTTAAGTTGCTTGCCACGTAAGTTCTGGACGTCCTTGATCCCAACTTGCCAAGGTCACATGAGCCACCTCCCAAGGTCACGGTCTGTAGCCAGTGCCTGCTGTAGTGGATGGAATGGAGTCTTTTGACGTGACCCTGATGGAGGTGGCTGCGTGGCCTTGAGGAGGTCAAGGCCATCCATTGCTTGGCATGCCGTCCTGAAGAGGACCAAATAGTGTTTGTGTTTTTCGGTGTTGTCCTTACTAGAAACTAAAACTTCTGCCTGTGGATGTAGCTGTACAGTAGCGGTCTTGCAAATATGGATTTCCATGGATGTTGTGGCGATGTGGGTTTGTTTGTCCTCACCACTAGCTGTGTAGGCAGGTCTGTGTTGTGAGTACTAACTACTCATTCCTCCTCAGTACTGAGGTCAGTGTGGAGGAGACTCCTGGGAAATTGCAGCTCTCAGTTTGACCAGAGATGTGACTTGAAGCACTGGTGCTGATGTCTCTGACCAGCAGTTTTCATCCACAGATTCCTTCATGTCAGCACTGTAGGTGCGGCTGTGCAGTTGTCCCCTGCCAGCGTTTGGGACAGGGCAGTTCCGGTGCTGGGGACGGGGGAATGGGAAAACTTTTGCATTGGCATTTGGATTGTTTGTGCAACCCAATGAAGAGCCAGCATCCGGTCTGCGAATAGGACTGTCCCCTGGCAACCATCCCCCCTGCCGGTCCCCCCCACCTTAGTCAGGTGTGGGGCGTGGTGTTATATCTTCCATTCCCCCTCCCAGGGTCCGCTGGTCTCCTGCGTTGTCCTCCTGCATGGACTTGTGGTTGTTTGTTGGATGGGGTCTCTGAATGCCTTCAAGGTCCCCCTTAGTACTCCCCCCACTGGGGAATGGGATTGGTTGTTGTGATGGATATGGTTTCAATAGCCTGTAAAATTCTCCCTCAGTTTTCTTTTCCCCTAAGGACCTCCTGTGTGGGACTAGACTGGGGGTTGTCACCCCCTGTGGGTGCCAGCAGTCCCTGGGCTGAGGTGGGAGCTGGGTGGTCTGGGCATTTGGGTTTTTGAAATTGATTTCACACAACCGGTTTTTTCTCCATCACTTGAAAGCCTCCCCTTTTCAGTTGAGAAGCTGTTCTGGGTTCTTTGTTGTTTACAACCAAGGGCTCGTTATGTTGTTTCGCAATGCTTTGGCTTGATTTCCTTTCCCATTCAAGGTGGTAAGGGGTTTTTTTTTCCAAGACTCCCATTTCTTTCTCCACTTCAATCCTTGCCCCCTCCTGTTGAACGGTGTTTTGGGGCCAGTCGTGGTTGGTTGCCTACCCATGAGTTTAGTGGATGAACATTGCCAAGAGTACGGTGGGTAAGGAACAGTCCTGCAGGACCCGTGGGGTGGGTGGGGTGGTCCTCGGCCTGGTTCTGGAGGGTCTTGGTTGGGGAGGGTTCCACGCATGGACCTGTCTGGACGTGGCCCATGGCCGCTTGCCAAGGACGTGGCCGTAGGTGGGTGGCCCTGGCCCATGCGCGCATGTCCACCCTGCCGCATCGTTTCCCTGTTTGTGGGGTCCCTCCCAATGCGAGAAAAAGACACTGTGACGTGTGCAAGAGGAGTTCAAAGGCTGGCACTTCCTGTGTGGTCTCCATGGAAAAAGAACTGTGACGTGTGCAAGAGGAGTTCAAAGGCTGGCACTTTTCCTACCTAGTTCTGTGGCTGTTGGTTCCAGCTTTCTCGAGGAATGGTTTTGTTGGAGAGTGTGTTTTCCATGGAATGCTTTTTCAATTCACTTATTATGTAGCATTTTCTTTGGAATATAGAGTTTCTAGTTTTTTTCTGTTATTCTAGTTCATTGAATTTACTGTAGAACTCTAAATATGCCTTTGTCAAAAGTAAGAAAGTAGCAAGTGGGAAAGTAAAAGGGGGGAAAAGTCTTCTGATTGAACTCAACATTAAATTGTGGGAGAAGATATTCCATGTCATACAGTTACATATTTGTATTGAAGCACTTTTATAGTTATGGATGCAAGGACGAACTTTATGGAACTTTACCAGCAATCTGATGTTGGTTGCTTCTTGTCCAGTCGACAATTCCTGGCCTCCAATGTCTTCGGGGGCCATAAAAATACAGCAGGAAGAAAAGAATGGGGAAAAAAGTTTACAGAGGTAGAACTGGAATTGGAGGAGTAAGAACATCTTTTGGCTGCTTAGAACTACCCTTGTAGAACAGTTGATGCTCTCTCTCAGTATTATTTCCCCCCATGTTTATCACATGACATCTTTCAATCTCACCTGTGTGGAAAACTAGAATGGAATAGAAATACTACTACTAGTGTAAGGGCACAGATGGTAAGGAAGGCCCATCATCATGACCCTTACTTGGAATGGACTGGGCATTGCAGCCACCAGTGTCCAGTCTCCTGTGACCTAGACCCAGCAGGGAGGCCTTGACCTTTCACCCCTTGTGGATGGTTGATGCTTTGACCTCTGATTCTAGGAGCTTCCAGTCGGAGCAGTCCCCCTATGCCAACTCTGACAGGCACATCTATCAGAACACTTATCAAACACTGAAGCAGCTGGCTGTGTGAGTAATGTGCCACACAGATGACACGTGTCATGCACACTGCTAGTCAAATGTGTGCTGTGTGTGCGTGCGTGCCAGTGTGACATTTGCTGCCAGTGGTGATGGTCGGCTGCTGGTGTGACGTGTCACAGCCTAGCACTGTGTGTCGGCCTAGCACTGCATTTTGTGCTGCTTTTGCCTCTCCTCTCACTCTCGCCTGCCAGGAAGCCAGGGTGTCTCCATAACCCCTGGCACCCTTGTATCTAGGAGGACCCCTCTAGTGGTTGATCAAGGATTGACCTATGACCTCAGGAGCCAGCCAATCAGGTTACAGAGGTGTGCACCTTCAAATTTTCTGCCAACCAATCAGATGGCTGCTCCCATTTCATATGACCTGAGCCTGCTCTCTGATTGGTTGTAGCGGATTTCCACCAGACTGCAAGGGCGGCAGCCACATTGATGATGATGATGAGGATATTTATGGCAATCTCCAGGAACTGGCAGTGTAAGTATTGTATCCATGGCAACCAGAACAGACCCCTCTGAATCTTCTCCTTGAAGGATTTATCTCTTTGTCGGCTCTCTTCCTGCTGACTGCCATTCTGCCTCTGTCTTTCCATCTCTGTCTCTGTCTCTATCTCTCTCTCCATCTGTCTCTCTCTCTCTCTCTGTCTCTCTCTCTCTCTCTCTGTCTCTCTCTCTGTCTCTCTCTCTCTCTGTCTCTCTCTCTGTCTCTCTCTCTGTCTCTCTCTCTCTCTCTCTTTCTATGATCTATCTCTGTCTGTCTCTGTCTCTGTCTCTCTCTGTCTCTGTCTGTCTCTCTCTCTCTCTCTCTCTCTCTCTCTCTCTGTCTCTCTCTCTGTCTCTCTGTCTCTCTCTGTCTCTCTGTCTGTCTCTCTCTCTCTCTCTCTCTCTCTCTCTCTCTCTCTCTCTTTCTATGATCTATCTCTCACTGTCTCGGTCTCTCTTCTGTCTCTCTCTCTCTCTCTCTCTTTCTATGATCTATCTCTCTCTGTCTCGGTCTCTCTTCTGTCTCTCTTCTGTCTGTCTCTCTCTCTCTCTCTCTCTCTCTCTCTCTCTCTCTCTCTCTCTCTCTCTTATGTCTCTCTCTCTCTCTTATGTCTCGTCTTTCTTCTGTCTCTGTCTCTCTCTCTCTCTCTCTATCTCTCTGTCTCTCTCTCTCTCTCTCTCTCTGTCTCTCTCTCTCTCTCTCTCTCTCTCTCTCTCTCTCTCTCTCTCTCTCTCTCTCTCTTATGTCTCGGTCTCTCTTCAGTCTCTGTCTCACTGTCTTTGTATCCCTGACTCTGTCTCCATCTCTGTCTCTTCAACTCTGTCTCTCTCTGTCACTGTCTCTCTGTTCTATCTCTGTCCATTTGTCTGTCAATCTATCCATCCATCTGTTCCTCTCTCTCTCTCTCTCTCTCTCTCTCTCTCTCTGTCTGTCTGTCTCTCTCTCTCTCTCTCTCTCTCTCTCTCCTCCTCTCTCTCTCTCTCTCTCTCTCTCTCTCTCTCTCTCTCAGTCTCTCTTTCAAATAGGATCTGTAGCTGACATGAGGAAAAACTCATTCATGCTGCAGTCTGCCTCTGTCTTTGCCAGAGATGCTCTGTCAGGGAAAATCCCATCCCACTTGTTCTCTTCAGTGGCAGCACGCCGCCATCGCTTTGTTTAGAGCTGCAGCTAATGTCTTGCGTTCTGTCATTCTGGAAAAATCTGGTGCAGAACTTTTTTATTTCCAACTTGGAACACTATGCAGATATTGATGAACTATCCATGAAATTGATGAATTAGAAAATAAATGTGATTTTTGTGAGGAAAGCATTTCAGGTGTGTTTGAGTGCTGAGAAGGAGGCTGGTGGAGGTAACTGTTCCTGGAGAGATGAAAATTCTTGATGTTTAACACTTACTCAACTCTGTGGAGATGGACAGAATGTTTAATTGAATGACTACAACTGCATGTGTCTAATCCATTGAAATAGGCGTAGACTGTGTCTAATGACTAGTCGTGATTCATGAATGAATGAAATAGTTGTTTTGATAATCTCATGTTGCAGCAAATGCTGTTGACATCTACATGAATGTTTCTAATTTGTTGTATTGTTGATTAATTGATTACTGGGTGGCTAGACAGATGTTGTTGGCTTCACCATTGAGACCAGCTACAGGCATAGATTTATTTTGAATGATGTAGACACGTGGCTACATTCTTTGCTACTGCAGTGCTACCTAAAAATGATTGCAACAAATTGAGTTTGTTTGTCAATCCTTTTGTACACTTATTGTTGATCTTTTGAAACATATTCATTACCAGGTTATTTTTTGGTCAAGAATGAAAATGATATTAGGATTATGAGGACTGTGCTCTTTACATGTACATATTACATATTTAAAAAGATCCATTTCATAAATTAAATTTGGATAATGCGTTCCTTTTTACTTATCTGATTAATTTCATTCCTAAATCTGGCTTTAAGCATTGAAATGAATCTATGTGGATCCACACAGCCTGATGTACTTTGTTGTCTTGATAGAACTGTTCTATTTTAGGTTCCAGTGGAATTTATTTGGGGAGCAGATTTTCAAAAATTTTCGCTTGTTTTTGAAAATCGGAGTGAATGTGAGAAACTTTCAAGAAGCTTTTGTTTGCGTTTCCCAATGCAAGATTGAAGATGTGTTTGAATATGAGTGGTGAGTGGCAGTAGAAAACCAATCCATGCGCCTTTCAAGATTACCTGTCGTTCAGACTTCACTACTGTAAACTTTACAGTGTAAAGTTATTTTGAAAAGGGGGAAACGTGACCCTGATTTTGTTAACTCCATGTGTGACTTGTTCACTCCATGTGTGACTTGTTCACTCCATCTGTGACTTGTTCACTCCATCTGTGACTTGTTCACTCCATCTGTGACTTGTTCACTCCATAGATCTGTGACTTATTCACTCCATCTGGGGGAAGAGGGAGAACTCTATAAATTCAGAACAGTCGTGTTGTGCCAGGAACTTGAGTAGAAAGCTAATGAAGTATTTTCAGAGTAGGTATGACATTGCTGTTGCTGTGTGCATCCTTGCTTGAGTGAGCACTGCTCTGGGCTGACAGGGAGAACGAGCCTGAAGACGACGGCATCTACGACTCTGTCTACCAGGAGGATGACGACAAAATCTACGACGACATCTGCTACAGCAAGCGACCTTCTTCAGATGTATGTATCTACACGTCATCTTGCTTATGTTTACAGCTCTCTGTGTCTTTGTGTGTCTCTGTGTCTTTGTGTGTCTCTGTGTCTTGGTTTCTGTGTGTGTGTATGTGTGTGTGTGTGCGAGTGTGTGTGCATGTGTGTGTGTGCGTGCATATGCGCATGTGTGTGTGCATGCATTTGTGTGTATATATGTGTGTGTGTGTGTGTGTGCGCGCACATCTGTATGTGTGTGTGCGTGTGTGCGCGCGTGCGTGTATGTGTGTGTGTGTGCATGCGTGTGTGTGTGTGCATGCATTTGTATGTATGTGTGTGTGTGTGTGTGCGTGCATGTTTGTGATGATTTCATGTAAATTTTTCCTTGCTTATTTCTTTTTTCTCTCATTAAAAAGAAGTGAAAGCTGTTTGCACTGACTTTGATCGCACATGACCTTGCTGTATGTTGTCACTTCTAAACGATCTTCCCATGTAAACATTTGTAAGTCAAAGTTCAAGAAAAGTCATCATTGGATGGAGATGAATGGCTGGGGAGAGTGTTGGTGTGAAATCCACGATGCAGACACGCTGTGGGGAGAGAGCACTCACTGAACTGAACCGCTGGGTCCCGACAGAGCTTCCAGTCACCCTCACTGCTGGCCACACCCACCAACAAGAGCGAGCACTGCATCCGAGAGATGATCGACACGGAGCAAAACTACAAAGGTGCCCTGGAAATGATTGTCAAGGTGGGTGGCTGTCACATTGGTTGGAAAGGCTGGCACTGTGGTGGCAATGGCACTTTCAGACTCAGTGCTGTGGAGGATATTCATGTTTGACGGGACACAGAACAGAGAAAATGGGGAAGGGTAGGACCGTTGGAAAAGCAGGAACAGTCTAAGAACCTAATCAAAACAAAGCAAAAGGTCTTGGCTCTTGTCTCAAGGCCTTCTGAGACACATATAAAGAAACCAAAAATCACAAAGAAAAAACAGGAGAAACATGACAGGGAAGTGATAAAATGTATTTACTGGGCTTATGGGATCTATGTGGACCTGTATGCAGAGAGAGAGAGAGAGAGAGAGAGAGAGAGATGCTACTGGAGCAAGTTTTATCTGTGGAGTGAGAGGGGCAGTGATCAACAATCTACTGTCAGACATAGAAAAACCTCACACTTTCAGTGGTAAATGTAAGTCCCCACCCCCACGGAAAGACCAGGCAGAGATGTAAAGCGGCCATGAAGGACTGAGTTGAGTGCCTCTGGTTTTAGCTGTGTCTGTGGACAGTGGGACAGCTGTCCTAATCACATGACCTGCACCTGAGCAAGTTCCTTTGCCCATTAGAGAGGAGGGTTGTGTGTGCATGCAGGAGCCATTCGCTGTGTGTTCATTCCCTGCTGTTGGCCGTATGTTGTGTGTTCAATCCTTGTAGTTGGCCATACGCTATGTGTTCATTCCCTGCTGTTGGCCATATGCTGTGTGTTCATTCCCTGCTGTTGGCCATATGCTGTGTGTTCATTCCCTGCTGCTGGCCATATGCTGTGTGTTCATTCCCTGCTGTTGGCTATATGCTGTGTGTTCATTCCCTGCTGTTGGCCATATGCTATGTGTTCATTCCTTGCTGTTGGCCGTATGTTGTGTTCATTCCCTGCTGCTGGCCGTATGTTGTGTGTTCATTCCCTGCTGCTGGCCATTCACTGTGTGTTCATTCCCTGCTGCTGGCCATTCACTGTGTGTTCATTCCCTGCTGTTGGCCATATGCTGTGTGTTCATTCCCTGCTGTTGGCCGTATGCTGTGTGTTCATTCCCTGCTGTTGGCCGTATGCTGTGTGTTCATT
>JAWQFJ010001970.1:139661-142161 GCA_034096865.1 Theodoxus fluviatilis | reverse complement strand
AGCAGCAGGGAATGAACACAACATACGGCCAACAGCAAGGAATGAACACATAGCATATGGCCAACAGCAGGGAATGAACACACAGCATATAGCCAACAGCAGGGAATGAACACACAGCATATGGCCAGCAGCAGGGAATGAACACACAGCATATGGCCAACAGCAGGGAATGAACACACAGCATATGGCCAACAGCAGGGAATGAACACATAGCGTATGGCCAACTACAAGGATTGAACACACAACATACGGCCAACAGCAGGGAATGAACACACAGCGAATGGCTCCTGCATGCACACACAACCCTCCTCTCTAATGGGCAAAGGAACTTGCTCAGGTGCAGGTCATGTGATTAGGACAGCTGTCCCACTGTCCACAGACACAGCTAAAACCAGAGGCACTCAACTCAGTCCTTCATGGCCGCTTTACATCTCTGCCTGGTCTTTCCGTGGGGGTGGGGACTTACATTTACCACTGAAAGTGTGAGGTTTTTCTATGTCTGACAGTAGATTGTTGATCACTGCCCCTCTCACTCCACAGATAAAACTTGCTCCAGTAGCATCTCTCTCTCTCTCTCTCTCTCTCTCTCTCTGCATACAGGTCCACATAGATCCCATAAGCCCAGTAAATACATTTTATCACTTCCCTGTCATGTTTCTCCTGTTTTTTCTTTGTGATTTTTGGTTTCTTTATATGTGTCTCAGAAGGCCTTGAGACAAGAGCCAAGACCTTTTGCTTTGTTTTGATTAGGTTCTTAGACTGTTCCTGCTTTTCCAACGGTCCTACCCTTCCCCATTTTCTCTGTTCTGTGTCCCGTCAAACATGAATATCCTCCACAGCACTGAGTCTGAAAGTGCCATTGCCACCACAGTGCCAGCCTTTCCAACCAATGTGACAGCCACCCACCTTGACAATCATTTCCAGGGCACCTTTGTAGTTTTGCTCCGTGTCGATCATCTCTCGGATGCAGTGCTCGCTCTTGTTGGTGGGTGTGGCCAGCAGTGAGGGTGACTGGAAGCTCTGTCGGGACCCAGCGGTTCAGTTCAGTGAGTGCTCTCTCCCCACAGCGTGTCTGCATCGTGGATTTCACACCAACACTCTCCCCAGCCATTCATCTCCATCCAATGATGACTTTTCTTGAACTTGGACTTACAAATGTTTACATGGGAAGATCGTTTAGAAGTGACAACATACAGCAAGGTCATGTGCGATCAAAGTCAGTGCAAACAGCTTTCACTTCTTTTTAATGAGAGAAAAAAGAAATAAGCAAGGAAAAATTTACATGAAATCATCACAAACATGCACGCACACACACACACACACATACATACAAATGCATGCACACACACACACGCATGCACACACACACACATACACGCACGCGCGCACACACGCACACACACATACAGATGTGCGCGCACACACACACACACACACATATATACACACAAATGCATGCACACACACATGCGCATATGCACGCACACACACACATGCACACACACTCGCACACACACACACATACACACACACAGAAACCAAGACACAGAGACACACAAAGACACAGAGACACACAAAGACACAGAGAGCTGTAAACATAAGCAAGATGACGTGTAGATACATACATCTGAAGAAGGTCGCTTGCTGTAGCAGATGTCGTCGTAGATTTTGTCGTCATCCTCCTGGTAGACAGAGTCGTAGATGCCGTCGTCTTCAGGCTCGTTCTCCCTGTCAGCCCAGAGCAGTGCTCACTCAAGCAAGGATGCACACAGCAACAGCAATGTCATACCTACTCTGAAAATACTTCATTAGCTTTCTACTCAAGTTCCTGGCACAACACGACTGTTCTGAATTTATAGAGTTCTCCCTCTTCCCCCAGATGGAGTGAATAAGTCACAGATCTATGGAGTGAACAAGTCACAGATGGAGTGAACAAGTCACAGATGGAGTGAACAAGTCACAGATGGAGTGAACAAGTCACACATGGAGTGAACAAGTCACACATGGAGTTAACAAAATCAGGGTCACATTTCCCCCTTTTCAAAATAACTTTACACTGTAAAGTTTACAGTAGTGTAGTCTGAACGACAGGTAATCTTGAAAGGCGCATGGATTGGTTTTCTACTGCCACTCACCACTCATATTCAAACACATCTTCAATCTTGCATTGGGAAACGCAAACAAAAGCTTCTTGAAAGTTTCTCACATTCACTCCGATTTTCAAAAACAAGCGAAAATTTTTGAAAATCTGCTCCCCAAATAAATTCCACTGGAACCTAAAATAGAACAGTTCTATCAAGACAACAAAGTACATCAGGCTGTGTGGATCCACATAGATTCATTTCAATGCTTAAAGCCAGATTTAGGAATGAAATTAATCAGATAAGTAAAAAGGAACTCATTATCCAAATTTAATTTATGAAATGGATCTTTTTAAATATGTAATATGCACATGTAAAGAGCACAGTCCTCATAATCCTAATATCATTTTCATTCTTGA
>JAWQFJ010001970.1:95000-134651 GCA_034096865.1 Theodoxus fluviatilis | reverse complement strand
TTTGTCTACTGGTACAGTATGTTTAGAAAACCTTAAGTTCTGCAACATTAGACAAATAGTTATCAGTACTGCTTGGGGCTGGCCCTGGCGGAGCTACTGAAGCAGGCCCTGAGTGCCCAGCAACCAAGGGCTCCAGCTGTTGTGGGGGAAGCAGCTCCATCGTTGTGTTGAGTACTCTCTCTATGTGTTCAGGCACCAGTACCCATTTATAAATTGTTTACCCATGTTCCTGAGAATCCCCCCTTACTGGAAACATTCACAAAACAATGGCAGAAACACGAAATCTCTCAATTGGTGGTGACTGGCAATTTAGCCATGGGTATAATCCACATCTCCCACTGACTTTTGATCACACATTACATGATGCAAGACAATCTCTGCAAATAATTCCTTGCCATAGTGTTTAATTCAATGATACATTAAAGCATCTGGTTTGTCAAATGTTGGCACTGGAGGAAGACAACAATTAAACTATACCAAGTGAGTGACTTTCTCTCGCTTGAAAGCATACAATATGCAGATAACAGCGGTCAAATTGCTTCTGCCAGACATCATCCCCATGACGACTGTTGAGCAGCTGAAAGCTTCGACAGTGGTGAGTGATTTTCGCAGAATTGGTAGTCACTAATGTGACATCTAATGAAGACCATCTTGTGATCTTTGAAATGGCAAAATAATCATCAATCACATTTCTTTGCGTTTCCATTTGTTTTTTCACTGTTTATCAGATCAATGGTTGGCTGAATGGCATAAAACATGTTAAACAGCTGCATTAATTGGAGATGACCACAACTACAACAATCAATTACAACTTTGTACACAAGTCTGAAAACAAACAGGGGAGATCTGTTTTCAGATTTGGTCATGTATCCAATCCGTTTAACTCTTGATTAAATACAGTAAAGATAATAATAATAATAATAATAATAATAATAATAATAATAATAATAATAATAATAATAAACAATAAATAAACATTAAAAAGAGAAAAAAATCTTACCCCTCCTGCCTGAAGCAGCTTCTGCTTGAATTCTTCAGCAGGGTTGACAAAGGTGATGCTTTCCATCCGGTACGAATCAAAATTTTCATTTTGACGCAGAGTCAAGTCATATTCAAAGACTGTCTTTCGAGCACCAGCAGACAGCCCTTTGTTCTTGAAGAAGACCTCGATTGGGACTGTGAAACAGGCATATCCTGACTCAGAGATTTCAAATGGAGGGTGCTTGATGACTGAAACGAGAACAGATCTCAATAGAAATTGGATTGGTGAATATGTGTTATGGTTACTTTTCTAAATACATACAGGATCCACCACTAGAGCCCCCCATGCCAACCAGTATGCAAATCTCTCTCAATCAATGCAAATCTCTCTCAATCAATGCACATCCCTCACAATCAATGCAAATAGGAACATCCCACCCTAACTTTTTTTTACCAATGAATGCAAAGCACATTACATCTTTCGCCAAAGACAATATGGATGTCATAACAGTCCCGTACTATATTAGATTGTACCAAATGTTTAAATTTTAAGAAGAAATGAAAAATGTAGGTCCTGGGTAACAAAAATGTTTTTCAGTTCATTATTACATCCTAACTATTTGTAACATACTGGAAAACCTAAAAGGTCAAGTTGCCATCTTTCCCACTAGAAAGGCGAGTTTCAGAAAGCTTCATTTCTGATGCAAATTGCCTAATTGGTCATGAAGTAATAAAAACAGTGTCTTCTTTTTCCTTTCTTTCCTCCAGTTGAAAACTCCAGGATTTGAAAAGAAACAAAACAGGGCCAAGTTCTAGAACTTGTCAAAACTGTTCATAATCCAATTCTCTCGGCAGATGTGAGATAAATGGTCAAGTTGAAAATTAGTTACTGAACTCTAAAAGTAGCTTACTAATACTAAACTAAAAATTAGTGCATAATAATTTACAAAAATAAATTTACACAGACAAAAACCAAGAAAGGTGAGCAAGTAAGCCAGCTCACTGCGTTTGGGGTTCTTGAATGAGTCATGAAGGTGGAAAACTACTTTCTCCACATAGTGCTCCAACTTGCTGCTCTGCGCTCCTCGAACAAACAGAGTCCAGTCGTGTGTGAAGCCCTCTGTGGTGACCTGGCTCCGCACAGTGGAGGTGTGGCCAAGCTCCAGCATCATGGTGATCAAAATCTTCTCCTTCTGCAAAACAAAGGGAAAAATCATTTGTTAAACTCTGCAAAACTGCATTTCAGGTAGATATACTTACTCATCATTGCAAATGATGCTAGATCTATCTACTGCACATCTCCTATATCCATCAGTATTCACTATGTGAAATTTT
The DNA here is from genome assembly GCA_034096865.1 of Theodoxus fluviatilis. Classification (NCBI taxonomy): domain Eukaryota; kingdom Metazoa; phylum Mollusca; class Gastropoda; order Cycloneritida; family Neritidae; genus Theodoxus; species Theodoxus fluviatilis. Next base: position 132,335 of record JAWQFJ010001970.1, on the reverse strand, counting down.
ACCCACTTGTGGAGCCTCTGAAATGTGGATCATGCAAGAGTGATGACCATTGTTTTCAATTTTTTTATCTGCTCTGTGGTCTCAATAACTTTTTTTAAAAACTAAAATGAATGATCTTTCTTTTCTTCATCTAGATGAGTTTTTGGGAGATAGTCCTCACTTTTTTGTGCTTATCACACATGAGAAAAAACATCTGAAGTTCCCTTGTTATTCTTAAGATGGATGGATGGATGGATGGATGGATGGATGGATGGATGGATGGATGGATGGATGGATGGATGGATGGATGGATGGATGGGTGGTGTTTTACGGCCTATCAGCCTTTGTAGGCTATAAGCCATTAAGCAGGAAAATCACAAGAACAAATTAGAGCAAGCGCGAATCAAGTCAGAGTGTCCCTAGTTATTCGCCTAGAGCTTACAAATGGGGTAGGGAGACACGGTGGGTCAATTCTTACCCCAAACCCACAAGGGGTTTATTCTTAAGAAGGGCATGTTTGGCATTGGTGTTGTATCACTAGCAGCAGTCTCACCAAGTAATATCATATTTCCTGATCTCTGGTTATCCAGTAGGAAGGATGGTTGATGAAGTTTTACAGCCTATCAGCTTTAGTAGGCTAGATAAGGCCATTAAGCATGATCATTACTAGAACAGTTTAGAGCAAGCGCAAATCAAGTCACAATGTCCCTATTTATTTGCCTCTTGCGAATCGCGTAGGGAGATGTGGGTCTATTCTGACCCCCAACCCACAGTAGGAAATTTGATGCAACATCATGAACTTCCAACAATGCAATGCTAATGCCAGACATGAACAGAGTAGTGATGCCACATTTCCAAATCCATTGCAGTATTTCTGTGATACACCAGTAACCAACACCACAGCAATAATGCAAGAGTGCGGGGTGAAGGCAGGGGAAAATTAGGAAAATGGGGATGTGAGAGACAGGACATCGACAGGGATTAGCACCACAGTAGAGGCAATTCAAGCATGGCGCTAGTACTGGCTTGGACATGTCTGCCATATACCAGCTAACTCAATTCCCAGAACAGCCCTACAAATTACAATGGACAACTCAGGGTATGAGAGGGGGCAGCCTAAAGAGATGTGAAGGTAAATCATGGACAGGGAACTCAAAACCGAGGACAGACCCTGGAGACAGCTCCCAGTGCAGCAGACAGAGCTAAATGGAGGTCCCTTGCTGGCATCTCAAGCACCAGATGACACATCCTTGATGATGATGTGAGCACTCAACGATTGACTGCATGCCTGCCACCTAGACTGAATGATTGCTTGGTTGATAGATTGATTTAACTTTTTTTGTTATACAAGTTATAAATACATGTAGTGGGGCTCGGGTTAGCCGAGCGTCTCTGGTGGCAAGACGTGATGGCAGAACAAAAATCCGGTTCAAAGCTTTTTATTCTGTTCCACAACACGTGAGGCCTCCCATCCAGCTTTTTAATCCACGCTTCATCTCCCAACCGAAATCTCTAATCACAAAAATCAAAAACTCCTCTCGGCGACGTCAGATATTTATGTCATGCATGAAGCATCTCCTCCAATCGAGGTCTGATTTAGCTTTTCTGATCAAAAAGTAATTTTGGCATCAAGCCTCACACCTCCGAAATTCCCCAACTAGCACCCACAACAGACGGCACACAAAAGAACAGTGTGTCAACCAGTCCTATCCCAATGACGAGAGAGAGACAACGGTTCCGCACCCCGCCACATCCAGTCGGCACCAATTTCCTGATTTTGCTTAATGAAACATTGGTTATTGTCTGTCCAGTGATAAAGTAGGTGCTGGCATGGATCTTGGGAAGGTGAATAGATGAAAGGTTAGCTGTGGAACTGTCACCCTATTTGTCCAGCAGTTGTGGTCTGCTTGTCTGTGTGTGTGTGTGTGTGCGCGCATGTGTGTGTGTGCGCGCATGTGTGTGTGTGTGTGTGTGTGTGTGTGTGTGTGTGTGTGTGTGTGTGTGTGAGTTTGAGTGTGAGTGTGAGTGTGAGTGTGAGTGTGAGTGTGTGAGAGAGAGAGAGAGAGAGAGAGAGAGAGAGAGAGAGAGAGAGAGAGAGAGAGAGGGAGGGAGGGATTAATACTATTATTATGGATATCAAATCTGCTGAAGTTGCAGACAGCTTCATGAAAGTGTATGAATGAGGGAGGGGGCAGGAAGGGGTCGGGGGGTTGGGGGGGGGGGGGGGGGGGCGGGGGGGAATAGGTGAGGCTACAAGGGCAAGGCAAGATGGATGGTGGGGGTAAAAAGGAGCAGTCCAGTTTTACCGAAAATGTCAAGGCAAACGTTATATTATAACAGAAAATATACAATTTCACATTTTAAAGGCTAATTTTTCAGACTTCACACTTGTAGCTTACGTTAAATGACTAAAATTACGGATTTTTCTATCTAGGCCTTCACACCGCCACATGACAGAAATGAGCGTGACGGCTTTCAACATGGGTGTTGGCACTTGATAGCAATGTAATGCTAGAATGCATGAACTGAACGAAAACAAAAAAATTAATTCAACAGCAAGTCAAAACACGTTCGTGCATTTTAATGCCAAGCACTATTATCATTTTCAGACCCAGCACACTGCACAAAAATAAACACAACACAGTGCACTCAACAGAGCAAGTCGACTGACAAGTCACTGTTCGTCAGCTCTATTTGTCACCGAGTGCACAAGAGAATGCAACAACAGAGTAACACCCACCTTACTTCTGCTCATGGCTAGTCACTGGAGCATACACAATATGATAACACCACAATGTCAGAGGCAAAAACTTCGGCAATGCTGGAATAGTTCTGCCCTCCGCCGAAACACGCCGCGATAAAATACAAGTGCATGAGTTACGCATGCGTGGTAGAGTAGTGGAGAGCTCCTCTCATTTTAGAGTTATCTTTTTCTGCCTTGCAACTCGTCAAAGTGCCTGTAAGTGCCTTGTGGATTTAAATTGTGTTTAATTTACACATGATGCTTGGTGCGCTATGGGATGAGTGTAAGATACAACACTCAACTTTAAACTATGAAGCCAAAAATTGCCTATCAGTGATCATTCTGTCCTCGTTCATCAAGCAATCTGAGTCGCAAGCAAGATATATGTTCGTTACACTTACAAGTTACAGTTACACACATGAATGATTATGATAGAAAGGATACATCATTTGCGTGTATCTTATATAGTACTTGCATTTTTTCGACATCGTTGACGGATGCTATTTGGAGATGTCGGAACCAAAGGCCGTCGTCGACGAATTGGCATGTCGCTGCCTGGTCAGAACTTGGAAAGCTCGTACCGTTGTCAAACTGCACCCACAAGTTGATCTGATGTTGACTATTAGGCCAAAATTGTTTTTGTTTTTTTTGCTGCAGTGGAAAGACCGAAGCACAACGGTACGACAACAACGACGCAAAGATGGCAGATTTTCCAGAGACTCTCGTCCGATCGCCGCCGTTTGCTTGTGCGTTGATGTAGAATGGCTGGACAAAGAAGAGAGCCTCCTTTGAAATTCAGCGATCGAATTACCGAATGGGTGCTTGATTCACTTAATCTCTGACCAAAGCACGAACTGCACCCCTCTCGAGTGAGAAAACCGCGTTCACCGAACTGTTCAATGCTGACATACTATATCTCACTGTGCCATAATTCTGGCGATGAAATTATTATATTAATAATGGGACAACAGTAATCAAGTTTTCGAAAAATCCTGAAATCTCGAAGTCGAGTGCCTGGTGGAAAGTTCCGGGTCAGTGGGGGAGGGAGTGGGGGTGGGGGGGGGGGGAGATGGGGGTGTGGGACGACACCTTGAACCTTTGCAAACCCATGGACAGTTGACACCCCCCATGTGGTGTGAAGCATCATGGGAAGACAACGGTCGACCCATTGTAGTTGTTTTGCTGTTACAATGGGGTGGGAAGGAGGTAGGCTTATTTACCTCGGCCAAGGCAACCTTTTACCAAAGGTTGATATCCAGTGTTCCTCGCCTTGCTTCGTCGACTTCCCTGCGCGTCTAAAGACTGAGAAGTTCGAACAGTATATAGGACGTCATCCAGAGCGTTAATTACCTCTTGACACATAGAAATATTTTTCGCTGAGGGAGACTGGACAATACAGACAGGAGTACACTGAGAGCTTGCTGGGTATTAGTGCAAGTTAGCCAGTACGTGTGAACACACCAGAGGCTAGTTTATACAAAGTATAACTAGAAGTAAATCACATGTAAACAACATGTGTCGACAATTAGATCATAGTGGCCAGTGGTTAATTCACGTTGGCAGTCCAGTGATGAACGTTCCGTGTTGGCACTGTGCATCCCTTGATCCACACCCACAATCAAATGCTTGCTGTAAGAACCACTCGCTTGAAAGCATTAACTTGGCACAATGTAACAATAGAAGATTTATGAATAGTTGTGCACCTAATGTAAGCTGCTTCTGCTGATGGTGTGTGTGTGTGTGTGTGTCTGTGTCTGTGTGTGTGTGTGTGTGTGTGTTCTCACAACGTAAGAGCCAACGTCGAGGCAACTTTTCTTTCGCCTCAGCGTAAAAAGCAACGATGTGGAAAACATCTCGATTACTCATGGTTGTTCCTTGAAACAAATCTTTGTTAAATACACACTATAGTAAAGGCAACAATTCGATCGCAATTCTAATGCCTATCACAAGATGTGATAAACCAGTTCATGAGACAACAACTGCGGCAGACTTAATTAACGTATTGACTATTCCCGTTAAATGCTTCTCCATACTGGTAAGAGGTATAAAAACAAGCGATTCAAGACATGCAAGCAGCGATAGAAGCGGCAAGAAAGAATTCAAATTTATCATTCCAGGGACTGAACAACGGCACGTACTGCGCCTCGCACATGATCCATCTCCAAAGCTTGCTCGCCTAAATCCGCCTGTCAAAAGACAGGGTTTCAGTGGCCCCATACCTAGTACTCTTCCCTCCTGCATGAGTGTATAGTCAGGCAGACTCATATTCGTGGCATTCCCCTCCGCATGAGCGCATATATAATAGTCGACTCAGTGCCATGGCCCCATTCAGCGTGGCTGAGACTGTCAATACAGTCTCAGCAACAGGTTGGTCACGTGATAGCCTTAATTCTTCCATAACATGCATACCACCGTTCGGAACACAGTCTCGGCCATGCTGAATGGCATACAACATCGTTGAGTGTATTCCTCCGCTTGTTGTGATACACACGGATACTGGCAGCCATCTTTTCGTCAATTCGTTTTCTAAACATCGATTTCCCATAAATGTAAGACTTGTATGCGGTAAAATTCGAATCACAAGAGTGTAATAGTGTGAACTCTACTTGTTATAAGGACTTTGAATACAACAGCAACAATTATACTTCATCGTGCGAGTAAGGCAACCAATCCCGTCTGCATAATGATAATCGTTTGGACCTATGGCTATACACCCAGAAACCCGCTGAGTGCTTTTACTGATGAGGAATCATTAATTCAATGTATGCTTAGAAGGATTAAACTTAGAAAAACTGCTTCTGAGCTCTCCGATGATATCGAACTTCGGAATCGGACGGATTCCTACAGAAGAAACTTCACTCGATCAACGTTCAACACAGACAACAGTGAGTAAAATCTTAGTTCTAGATGCATGGTGTGTTGTGTTTGGATAATTCAGTCATTTCAGACTGGACTGTGGGGAGGTGGGAGGTGTTCAGACGAGCATCTTGATCTCCCCTTCCCGCACACCCTTCCCTCCTTTTTCCCTATATCCACCGATTTTCAGTTAGCAACGGAATGTAGGTTAAATCACTTACCATCAGTCGATACACGAATGATCGAAGTGTGGACTTCAGCAGCTTAGTCAAACAGTGTGAAGGTAGTTAGACCACAGGTTCCGGCCAGAAAGCATTTACTGGCGAGAGTATAACCATAGATTCACGTCACCAGCCCGGAGCGATAGGAATCTTTTTCGCTTGTTTATACTACTATTACTAGTTCCAAAGATTGTGTATACACGTGTATACACAAAATCGCACGTGCTCAAGGCAGTTTTCAACCTTATAGACGACGTTCGCGCTAAAAGTAGTTCTCAAATGATTTCCTGAAAATCTCATAGATTAGTTTTATTAGAACACTAAATTTGTGTTTATCTATCGGGATAAATAAATTAATTGGAGTGAAATAGAATCGTATCTTTTTACTCTCGATGGTCTTTTGATCATGTTGAATTTTGATTGGTAAAACCATTGGAATGTGGAGCCGAAGTCACGTGACCAACCTGTATCAGAGATACTATCTCTGTGTTCAGAATGCCATGGCTCAATCCCTGGGATGGGAGAAATCTGGATTCTTTCTGGCTATTTCCCAACAGGCGGCTACCCTGTGTCGGTACTATGTGTAGTAACCGAACATCTATGATGCACCTTCCCCTCTGTGTGACTGCGAGCGTGTCGGTTCAATGTCTATGACATGCTCAAAAAACAAATAATCGTCCTAAAAGCGGCTTCCTCAAACTTTCAACATGTTTACAAGGTAGAAGTGGTCTTTTGTAATTTAAGTGAAATAATACATTTTTTCCACTCAGGAATCCTCACAAAAGATAATGTGCAACAACTGTTGTTGTTTATTTCCATAGCAAAGGAAGACATTCCTAGTATGTCTTTATGAGTCATCTCAAATACGGCAACTTGCACTCCATGAATTGTGAATGGTATATTTAGAAGAAAATGACATATGACTATCTTATTCAATTGGCGGTACAAATAATTCTTGACCATTTATTTTATCGACATCACTCTGACTTCATTCTTTGGATCAGAATGCACTTCGACCTACGCTTTTTCCAATGGAGTAAGGATTGTCAAATGAGACTGTTAAGATGTTAACTATTTTTAAAGTGTGCTATGATAGTGCAATTTTGGCTATGCATGAAGTCTAGTAGCCCGGGCTTGTAGCAAGCAATTCCTTGCTCGCCCATTGACACTCATAGGAATCTTGAACATCTATGTCTCGCTTAAGTCTTCCTACCGAAGAGGTCACTGGCGCTGCACAGTGGCGATCAGGGATGATATTTCGCCCCTTAAGAATTTCCTCAAGAAAGAACCAACAAGGAGATTATGAAGTCCGCGCACGGTCTATAAATACCGGGATGGACAGAGGTCGAAGAGAGACACACTGTCATCACTCCTTGCTCGTCCCTTTCCAACTTGGGCTAGAGCGCGCTCTGTCCTGCCGCCGTTAGGAGAACATGGCCCGTGCCTGGAGGCACTGTCCTTCCTCAAGCTCCTCCTTCCGCGACTTGTTTCATTGCCCAGAGTTGGTAAAGCATACAGTTGGTGCTGCCACTCATGTGCGAAAAGGCGTTACACCCTCCTACTCTATCCCTCCCAAGGGACCCATCCACGACGTCAGAAGGTCAGAGTCCAGAAGGCTGAAAGGAGGCCTATACTGTAAGTCAGCTGCGCCCGAACCGTCATTCTGAAATAAAAGCAGCAAAGCCAATGCTGAAGCGTTCCTGTCTGGCATGTCCCTTGAGGAAGTGAAGGGAGAGATATTCCAACGTCTCTATACTACCTGCCTGCTCAAACCTGCCACACCCAAACCACCCCTGCATCATGGTTACACAAGCTTCTTGCCAAAACTGATCGGAGAAAAAAGGCATGAAAGCAATATCATTATGGTAACCCCAAAATGGAAGTGGTATCCACACACTGTGTATACTTAATACTTTTATTTTCTCACAAACTTATACATGGAGATGCTGAATCACCACAAGGATAGTGGATTTAAAAACAATCATTTTACCTAAATCTTTACCACTGATGACAGACTGGTCTTTTATCTATCGAATCCACCTTGTCCATGTTTATGGCGCATATATGAAAATACCCACTGAAACAAATAGGTTTTGTGAAAGCAGCTCAATATAATCAACAAGATAATGAGAAAGGCTGGTGGTTCCTGGTGGCAAACCATTTCTGCCGAGGATAGACTGGCAGTGGGCTTAAAAAGCTTTCTGATTATTGATTACATCTGAAGGAGAAGCCACATAAGTTTGTTACACACCTCTTTGTGGGGTCTTAGGAACCTTCGATGATCTACAATTCACATACCTGGATCAGCCAAAAATCCAGATGTTGGCCTGACCACAAAATTTCCTCATTAAGATTATATCGAGTGAGACATACAAAGCAATATCCAAACTTATCCACACGGCAATACTTCACGAGCATTTCCATGCTTCCGTGACCGATGGTTATTTCAGGACAACCTCTTTTGAAAGCTTATATAGTTTCTTAGTCAAAACACTACATTTTAGAACTATAGAGAACATTGAACTATTCAATAACGGTTCTTCTGGTAGTTGTGGACTTATCACATCGTCAAACTCCGCTGACGGACACACATGGCTGTGCTAGCTGACGAGACGGCGGAGCAGCAGCTAGTCCCACCTGGACTTCTTTCTTTGTGGCTTTCCACCCGCGTCCGTAGAGGAGGGTTGCTTGGCGGGGGAAGATCGGGGGACCAAGGGATTCGAGGGTTGCTGGGCGGGGGATGATTGGGAGACCGAGGGATTCGAGGATTGCTGGGCGGGAAAAGATTGGGAGACCGAGGAATTCGCGGGTTGGAGGGCGTGAAAAGATTGGGAGACCGAGGGGTTTGGCAGGTCTTGGTCGTCCAGGGTGCTGGTGCCGTGCCTCTGGTCCAGAGCCACCACGAAGTTGGAATGGAATTGCTCTTGGAAGGCAGCCTTCATGGCGGACAGGCGGTTGGTCTGGGGACCACTGACTGCTCGGAAGCAGCTCAAGCTCGCCGACTCCTGAAGCGTTGCGCTGTTTCCGGAGCCAAGTCCAGGCCTCTCTCTGACGCCCTGCGCTCTGCTGCCGCCCACAGACAGCCTCTTCCATCGGACACCACTGGAGCGGGTCTGCTGGAGCCAGCTGTTCTGTCTCTCGATGAAGCTCTTCCAGCGAAGAGTCAGGTCCAGCAGAGGCTGTGGAACGCTCTGGTTGGAGTCCTGCAGGTGTCTCACCAGATCCGGAGCCAAGTCCCTGTCCTTGTCCGTGACGAGTGTGTAGGCATGGCCCTTCTCTCCAGCCCTTCCTGTCCGTCCAACCCTGTGGACGTGAGTGTCCATGTCTCGAGCCATATCGAAGTTCACCACGGTCCTAATGTGCGGTACGTCTAGGCCGCGAGCAGCAACGTCTGTGGCTAGGAGAATGGGAACTTTTTGCTTCTTGAAAGAGGAGAAGACGGCATTTCTCTCTGCCTGGCTCAGGTCACCATGCAAAAGCCCGAACTTAAAATCGTGGCTTTTGAGCAAGGCAGCTACGTCCTCTGCTGTGGTCTTGCTGGAAACGAAGATGAGCACTGACCCAGTAGAAGTGAACTGTACCACGTGCTCGAGTAGCCAGTTCTTCTTGAAAGAGCCGACTGAGGGAAGCACCTCCACCACCTGGATGATGTCTTCGTTGGCGACACCTGGATTGCCCTGGATGATCCGAACTGGATCTGCCATGATCTCTCGAGCAAGTTCCTCAACTTTCCTCTGAAAAGTGGCACTGAACAGCAAGGTCTGTCTGTCAGGTCTGACGTGATCAACGATAGAGCGAACCTGTTGCTCGAAGCCCATGGCAAACATCTTGTCTGCTTCATCCAGTACCAAGAAAGTGACTCGTTGGAGATTGGTGATTTTCTTCTTCACTAGGTCGATCAGGCGACCAGGCGTGGCTACTATGATTTCAGCGCCTTCCTGGCACGCCTTTGTCTGTTCCCACATGTTGCCTCCTCCATAGGCACACACCACGTTCACGTCATACACTTTCCCAAACTTCTTGGCTTCCTGGGAGATCTGCAGAGACAGCTCACGGGTAGGTGCTAGAATGACTCCAACAGGTCCATCTCCGGGCTCCAGGGGCATCTGATTTTTTATGTGCACCAACATCGGCCACACAAAGGCTGCTGTCTTACCGCTGCCTGTTTTGGCGATGCCAATGATGTCGCGTCCACTAAGACCTGCAGGGACGCCCTGTGCCTGTATGGGTGTGGGAATTGCGTACTCAGACTTGCGGATAACGTTCAGAAGGGCATCGTCGAAGCCAAAGTGGGCAAAACTGCACACAGGCTTGGGTGGATCCAGTCCGGACACACGTATCCCCAACTTGCGTCTCAGCTCGTCTACAGCCTGGGTCGTCAACGCCTGAATTTCTTCGTGCTTCACGTAAACATTTCTTTCAAAGGGCTGGTACTCGATTGTCTCGTGGTCGACTGGCGGTAGTGGGTCGATGACTCTGTTTCTTTCAATGGAGACAACGTTGCCTTCACTGTCGTACGTGACTCCATGGTCGTCCTCATCGCCTTGTACCACTCCTGCAAGTGGGTTTTCCTGCATGTAGCGGAGGTAGGACTCCAGGTCGTCTTCTGTTTCGATGTCCTCGCGGACCCCTTTGCTCTTCTCCTCTCTGCCGTCACTGACACTCGTCCGCACGGACTCTCTCTCCAGAGACGCCATGTAGGCATCAAGTGGATCCTCGCTGGAGTCGCTGTCCTGGCTGCCGCGGTCCTCATCTTTGTTTGGGGCGGAACCTCCGGGGCCGGGGCTGCCTGAAGCAGGCTGGTAGTCCCAGTCGGGGTCCAAATCTTGTCCAGTCACTCGAGGTGACTCGAGGCACGGCTCCGGGGAGGAGTTCCAAAAGTGAGGATCTTCATCTTCCTCGCTTCCATGGAACTTGTGCTCATATCTTGTTGGCAAGGCTTGCCATCTTCGCACCTGTGCGGCGTACGACTCCCTCGTGTGACCCCGGGTCGCACCTGGAAAGGGGTATATTGGTCTGCAAAAAATAAAGTACATTCCATCACTTCCACTTCTGGTACTGTGATCCATTATATCATGAGAAACAACAGCAAAAATAGCAAGCTAGTAGTACGAAAGAAACAAAATAGCGGGCGGAGCAGATAGAAGGAAGATTTTCTTTTGTTATTTCATTCGAGTTTGAAATGATCTTCAAGCAGACTGTAAAAGCTATCATGTAAGTATCGCAGTTTTGATGCATCGTGACTACATTCCAGGATAGTTTACGAGACATTGGGAACAAAACAACGCTGCGTTGTACAGCGATTTCAAAGACTCTATCATTGGTCGCGACTGAATCCGACAGATTCGAAGTTTTAACGAAACCAGTCCTAATTTACTGCGTGATGCGTTGGACGACAGCCATTTCTTTGTCCATCTTGTTCAAATATACCTGCAAATTTAAAGTGCCTTTCCTATTCGGGTGCGTCTGTTCTGGAGGGTTGGGATATTTTGTAATAAACTTGAAATGCGCCGAGGTGCAAGAATGTGTTTATTGATATACATTTCGCCTTTTCGGGCGCATAATTCATCGACAGAACAGTCCATGTTTCGTTGTAATGGCTGGTGGTCTATTTGTTCGTCAATAAACTTCGAAGCATCTTCTAAATAATCAGTTGAAAGTCATTACGCCCAATTTTCAATTCTTTCCGAGCAAGAATGCATACAAGAATGTGCTTATTGTTATACATTTCGGGCGCATAATTCATCGGCAGAATCGTGCATGTTTCGTTGTAATCATAGTAATGGCTAGAGGTTCATTCGTTCGTCAATAAACTTCGAAGCATCTCTTAAATGATCAGTTGAAAGTCATCACGATCAATCAATTCTTTCCGAGCAAGATGGCAGAAACGACCCAACTTTTCCAGATATCACATGCGCACACACTCAGAAATCTCCAAATGCTGTGTTGTTTACGCGAGATGACGGCTCATACATGTGACTGGTAAATGCTATTTTAGAAATGCATAGTCAAACTCAATACCTACCTATCTGTTCTTTTCATTTCAAATTTGAATACAGCTGTTGCTTTCAAGCTCTCTCTTTGCCTTTTAGACTACGCAGCAGATGCACGTGTGACGCGCATTGCCAATGTGACGCACTTCCGGGAAGATAACCCGCACGCATTCTTGTGAAATCCGAGTTTTGAACGTTAAATTCTAAAAAGCTCTGTTGTTGTTGTTGTTGTTGTTGTTGTTGTTGTTGTTGTTGTGTTACTTGGATTTTAAAACATATTTGGTTGCTAGATCCGATGATATCTGCCATGTCTGCTGCCGGCACGAGCACATGGAATAATGGGAACACATTTGATCATGCTTTTGGTGGGACTGGAGATAAGAACTCAGGACACACAGACGAAAACCACGACCACATAGAAGGAGTTGCCATCATAATGTCCCCTGTAGCTGCTAGCGCCCTCATGGAGTGGCAGCCAGTTTCCTCCAGAATCATGACAGCACGATTCAACTCTAAAAAGAGTAAAGTTACCATCATCCAGTGCTACGCCCCCACTAACGATGTAGACGAAGAGGCAAAAGAAACATTTTACAGCACACTACAGTTGTTGACGAGCTTCCCCAGAGAGACATCAAGTTACTGATGGGCGACATGAACGCCAAGATTGGAAAGGACAACACAGGGAAAGAGCTTTTATGGGTACCCAGGCCCTCGGAGACATGAACGAGAATAGTGAGCTGTTCACAGACTTCTGCGCGTTCAATGACCTGGTTGTTGGTGGCAGTGTGTTCCAGCACAAAGACATTCACAAGGAAACCTGGATCTCGCCTGATGGCAAGACAAAGAATCAAATAGATTACATCACTATCTCAAGAAAGTGGAGGCGCAGTCTACAGGACACAAGATCCAGAAGGGGAGCCGACGTAGCTTCAGACCATCAACTAGTGACTGGAGCCATCAAGATCAAGCTACGAGCCTTCAGAGACACAGCAGATAGACCCCAGATCAAGTTTAACATCCAACGACTGAAAGAAACGGGCTTCAAGGACATCTTCTCAGTTTCTCTAAGGAACAGATTTGAAGCTTTGAACATGGTGACAGAGGAAATGCCCCTGGAAGAACATTGGAGCCACCTGAGAGACACATGGAAAGACACGTGTCAAGAAGTTCTGGGGAAAAGAAACATGACAACAAAGGAATGGCTCTCCGGCGACACCTGGAGCCTGATACAGAACAGGCGAGACATCAAACAGAAAATCAACAACACCAAGAATGAAGACGAAAAGAAAACGCTTCAAGAAGAGTACACCATCATCAACAAAGAAGTCAAGAAAAGTGCCAGGACGGACAAGAGACGTTTCTACGACACCATGGCAGCAGAGGCAGAACAAGCAGCTGAAAAGAGAGACCTCAGCACTCTGTACAAGATCAGCCGAACACTCTCCACTAAGAAGTCAAATCAAAACGGACCGGTTAAAGACAACGAGGGGCACACCATCACCAAGGAGGAGGACCAGAGACAACGATGGGCCGAACATTTCAAGGACCTTCTCAACCGACCCCAGCCATCAGAGAGACCAGACATCCCTCCTGCGGACACTCCACTGGGAGTTACCACCAACCCTCCAACTAAAGCAGAAATCCAGAAGGCCCTGAAGGCGCTCAAATACAACAAAGCAGCCGGACCGGACGGAATTCCACCAGAGGCACTCAAGACAGACATTTCCATCACAGCAACCATGCTGCTGCCGTTACTGCAGAAAGTCTGGACAGAAGGAAGAGTCCCAGCGGATTGGGAAAAAAGGACAACTGGTGAAACTCCCAAAGAAAGGAGATCTCGGACTATGCAAGAACTGGCGCGGCATCATGCTACTGTCAGTGCCAAGTAAAGTACTAACTCGCATCTATATATTAATACGCAAAGGGTAAAACTTTGTGCAACAACTCCTCCGAGACCGTTTCGCCGATCGCTTTGCTTTTTGGCATCAGCCTAGAGGACGGTCGGGAAGGGGTCGTAGGGTATTTTTCGTGACCAAATTTGACTTTGAAGTGACGTTTTAGGGCGTCGCAAGTTTCAGGTGGCAAGGGACGGAACTCTGAAAGGGAAGCTGTGGCATGTGTGACGTCGAATCAAAGAATGACGTGACGCAATTTCGTAATTTTCTTCTCCCTCAAGTCCTCGCAAGTTTCAGTCGGCCTTCGTCCTATGATCGCATGGGTAGGTGGGGGAGAGGGAGATAGTGGGAGGGAATGGGGTGGGGGAGAGGGAGATGGTGGGAGTGGGTAGGGGAGAGGGAGATAGTGGGAGGGGGTGGGGCAAGGGGGAGAGGGAGATGGTGGGAGGGTTAGGTGGAGGAGAGGGAGATGGTGGGAGGGGATGGGGTGGGGGAGAGGGAGATGGTGAGAGGGGGTGGGGTGGGGGGAGGGGAGATGGTGGAAGTGGTTGCTTGGGGGAGAGGGAGATGGTGGGAGGAGGTTGGGGAGAGGGAGATGGTGGGAGGGGATGGGGTGGGGGAGAGGCAGATAGTGGGAGGGGATGGGGTGGGGGAGAGGGAGATGGTGGGAGGGGATGGGGGGGGGGGGAGATGGTGGGAGGGGATGGGGGGGGGAGAGGGAGATGGTGGGAGGGGATGGGGGGGGGACGGAGATGGTGGGAGGGGATGGGGGGGGGGGGAGAGGGAGATGGTGCGAGGGGGTGGGGTGGGGGAGAGGGAGATGGTGGGAAGGGATGGGGTGGGGAGGAAGGAAGATGGTGGGAGGGGGTGGGGTGGGGGAGAGGGAGATGGTGGGAGGGAATGGGGTGGGGAGAGGGAGATGGGGGAGGGGACGGGTTGGGGAAAAGGAGATGGTATGAGGGTGGGGTGGGTGGGGGAGAAAGAGATGGTGGGAGGGGATGGGGGGGGGGGTGAGAGGGAGATGGTGGGAAGGGAGTGGGTGGGGGGAAGGAGGGGGAGGGGGAGGGGTAGGGGAGGGAGATGGTGGGAGGGGATGGGGGTGGGGAGAGGGAGATGGTGGGAGGGGATGGGGTGGGGAAAGGGAGAGTGGGAGGGGATGGGGTGGGGGAGAGGAGTGGTGGGAGGGGGTGGGGGGGAAGAGGGAGATGGTGGAAGTGGTGGTTTGGGGATGAGGGAGATGGTGGGAGGAGGTTGGGGAGAGGGAGATGTTGGGAAGGCATGGGGTGGGGGAGAGGCAGATGGTGGGAGGTGGTGGGGTGGAGGAGAGGGAGATGGTGGGAGAGGATGGGGTGGGGAAGAGGGAAATGGTGGGAGGGAATGGGGGTGGGGGAGAGGGAGAAGGTGGGAGGGATGGGTGGGGAAGAGGGAGATGGTGGGATGGGATGGGGTGGGGGAGAGGGGAGATGGGGGCGGGGATGGGGGGGACGGGGTGGGGGAGAAAGAGATGGTGGGAGGGGATGGGGTGGGGGAGAGGGAGATGGTGGGAGGGGATTGGGGGGGGGGGAGGGAGATGGTGGGAGGGGAGGGGGGGGGGGAGAGGGAAATGGTGGGAGGGGAGGGGGGGGGGGGAGAGGGAGATGATGGGAGGGGACGGGGTGGGGAAGAGGGAGATGGTGGGAGGGGGTGGGGTGGGGAAGAGAGAGATTAAACTTGCCGTGCTTTGCAACCACAGATTGTGATGTTTGATTTTTTTTTACTCTCTTCTCTCTCTCTCTTCTGTCTCTGTCTCTCTCCCCGTGCGTAGCACGGGTACCCGCTAGTCTATATATTACTACGCAAAGGTAAAACTTTGTGCAACATCTCCTCCGAGACCGTTTCGCCGATCGCTTTGCTTTTTGGCATCAGCCTAGAGGACGGTCGGGAAGGGGTCGTAGGGTATTTTTCGTGACCAAATTTGACTTTGAAGTGACGTTTTAGGGCGTCGCAAGTTTCAGGTGGCAAGGGACGGAACTCTGAAAGGGAAGCTGTGGCATGTGTGACGTCGAATCAAAGAATGACGTGACGCAATTTCGTAATTTTCTTCTCCCTCAAGTCCTCGCAAGTTTCAGTCGGCCTTCGTCCTATGATCGCATGGGTAGGTGGGGGAGAGGGAGATAGTGGGAGGGAATGGGGTGGGGGAGAGGGAGATGGTGGGAGTGGGTAGGGGAGAGGGTGATAGTGGGAGGGGGTGGGGCAAGGGGGAGAGGGAGATGGTGGGAGGGTTAGGTGGAGGAGAGGGAGATGGTGGGAGGGGATGGGGTGGGGGAGAGGGAGATGGTGAGAGGGGGTGGGGTGGGGGAGAGGGAGATGGTGGAAGTGGTTGCTTGGGGGAGAGGGAGATGGTGGGAGGAGGTTGGGGAGAGGGAGATGGTGGGAGGGGATGGGGTGGGGGAGAGGCAGATAGTGGGAGGGGATGGGGTGGGGGAGAGGGAGATGGTGGGAGGGGATGGAGGGGGGAGGGAGATGGTGGGATGGGGTGGGGGGGGAGAGGGAGAGGATGGGAGGGGATGGGGGGGACGGAGATGGTGGGAGGGGATGGGGGGTAGGGGAGAGGGAGATGGTGCGAGGGGGTGGGGTGGGGGAGAGGGAGATGGTGGGAGGGATGGGGTGGGGAGAAAGGAGATGGTGGGAGGGGGTGGGGTGGGGGAGAGGGAGATGGTGGGAGGGGATGGGGTGGGGAAGAGGGAGATGGTGGGAGGGGACGGGGTGGGGAAGAAGGAGATGGTGGGAGGGGGGTGGGTGGGGAGAAGGAGATGGTGGGAGGGGATGGGGGTGGGGTGAAAGGAAGATGGTGGGAAGGGGTGAGGTGGGGGAGAGGAAGATGGTGGGAGGGGTAGGGTTGGGGAGAGGGAGATGGTGGGAAGGGATGGGGTGGGGGAGAGGGAGATGGTGGGAGGGGATGGGGTGGGGAAGAGGGAGATAGTGGGAGGGGATGGGGTGGGGGAGAGGGAGATGGTGGGAGGGGTGGGGTGGGGAAGAGGGAGATGGTGGAAGTGGTGGTTTGGGGATGAGGGAGATGGTGGGAGGAGGTTGGGGAGAGGGAGATGTTGGGAGGTGGTGGGGTGGGGGAGAGGGAGATGGTGGGAGGTGGTGGGGTGGGGAGAGGGAGATGGTGGGAGAGGATGGGGTGGGGAAGAGGGAAATGGTGGGAGGGATGGGGGTGGGGGAGAGGGAGAAGGTGGGAGGGCATGGGGTGGGGAAGAGGGAGATGGTGGGAGGGGATGGGGTGGGGGAGAGGGAGATGGTGGGAGGGGATGGGGTGGGGGAGAGGGAGATGGTGCGAGGGGGTGGGGTGGGGAAGAGGGAGATGGTGGGAGGGAATGGGATGGGGAAGAGGGAGATGGTGGGAGGGGACGATGTGTGGGAGAAAGAGATGGTGGGAGGGGATGGGGGGGGGGGGGAGAGGGAGATGTGGGAGAGGACGGGTGTGGGGAGAAAGAGATGGTGGGAGGGGATGGGGTGGGGGAGAGGGAGATGGTGGGAGGGGATTGGGGGGGGGGAGAGGGAGATGGTGGGAGGGGAGGGGGGGGGGGGAGAGGGAGATGGTGGGAGGGGAGGGGGGGGGAGAGGGAGATGGTGGGAGGGGACGGGGTGGGGAAGAGGGAGATGGTGGGAGGGGGTGGGGTGGGGAAGAGGGAGATTAAACTTGCCGTGCTTTGCAACCACAGATTGTGATGTTTGATTTTTTTTACTCTCTTCTCTCTCTCTCTTCTCTCTCTCTCCCGTGCGTAGCACGGGTACCCGCTAGTCTATATATTAATACGCAAAAAGGTAAAACTTTGTGCAATAACTCCTCCGAGCCCGTTTCGCCGATCGCTTTGCTTTTTGGCATCGGCCCAGAGGACGGTTGGGAAGGGGTCGTAGGGTATTTTTCGTGACCAAATTTGACTTTGAAGTGACTTTTTTTAACGTTTTTACGTTTTGGTGTTGCAAGGGACGGAACTCTGTCCCGACTCAAGTTTTGGCATGTGTGACGTCGAAGAATAACGTGACGTAATTTCGTAATTTTTTTATCCCTCCAGCTTTTAGGTCCTCGCAAGTTTCAGTCGGCCTTCGTCCTATGATCGCATGGGTGGGTGGGGGAGAGGGAGATAGTGGGAGGGAATGGGGTGGGGGAGAGGGAGATGGTGGGAGGGGGTGGGGGAGAGGGAGATGGTGGAAAGGGGTGGGGAGGGGGAGAGGGAGATGGTGGGAGGGTTGGGTGGAGGAGAGGGAGATGGTGGGAGGGGATGGGTGGGGGAGAGGGAGATGGTGGAGGGATGGGGGGGGGAGAGGGAGATGGTGGGAGGGGATTGGGGGAGAGGGAGATGGTGGGAGGGGGTGGTGGGGGAGAGGGAGATGGTGGGAGGGGATGGGGTGGGGGAGAGGGAGATGGTGGGAGGGGATGGGGTGGGGGAGAGGGAGATGGTGGGAGGGGATGGGGTGGGGGAGAGGAAGATGGTGGGAGGGGATGGGGTGGGGGAGAGGGAGATGGTGGGAGGGGATGGGGTGGGGGAGAGGGAGATGGTGGGAGGGATGGGGTGGGGGAGAGGAGATGGTGGGAGGGATGGGGGGGGAGAGGGAGATGGTGGGAGGGGATGGGTGGGGGAGAGGGAGATGGTGGGAGGGGATGGGGGGGGAGAAGGGAGATGGTGGGAGGGGATGGGGTGGGGAGAGGAGATGGTGGGAGGGGATGGGGGGGGGAGAGGGAGATGGTGGAGGGGATGGGGTGGGGGCGAGGGAGATGGTGGGAGGGAGGGGGGGGGGGGAGGGAGATGGTGGGAGGGGATGGGGTGGGGGAAGAGGGTGGGAGGGGGGGGTGGGGGGAGAGGTGGGGGAGAGGGGTGGGGGTGGGGAGAGGGGAGGTGGGAGGTGGGGTGGGGGGACGGAGATGGTGAGAGGGGATGGGTGGGGGAGAGGGAGATGGTGGGATGGGACTGGGGTGGGGGAGAGGGAGATGGTGGGAGGGGATGGGGTGGGGTAGGGAGATGGTGGGAGGGGAGGGGGTGGGGGGACGGAGATGCTGAGAGGGGATGGGGTGGGGAGAGGGATGGAGGTTGGGGGAGGGGATGGAGGTGGGGAGGGAGATGGTGGGAGGGGAGGTGGGGGTAGAGGGGATAGAGGTGGGGGAGGGGATAGAGGTTGGGGGAGGGGATGGGGGTTGGGGGAGGGGATGGAGGTTGGGGAGGGGATGGAGGTTGGGGAGAGGGGATGGGGTGGGGGAGGGGATGGAGGTTGGGGGAGGGGATGGAGGTTGGGGGTAGAGGGGATGGAGGTTGGGGTGAGGGATGGAGGTGGGGGAGAGGGATGGATGTTGGGGGTAGAGGGGATGGAGGTTGGGGGCAGAGGATGGAGGTTGTGGGTTGAGGGGATGGAGTTTGGGGGCAGGGGATGGATGTTGTGGGTAGAGGGGATGGAGGTTGGGGAGAGGGGATGGAGGTTGGGGGCAGGGGATGGAGGTTGGGGGCAGGGGATGGAGGTTGGGGGTAGAGGGGATGGAGGTTGGGGGTAGAGGGGATGGAGGTTGGGGGTAGAAGGGATGGAGGTTGGGAGCAGAGGATGGAGGTTGGGAGCAGGGGATGGAGGTTGGGGGTAGAGGGGATGGAGGTTGGGGGTAGAGGGGATGGAGGTTGGGGGCAGGGGATGGAGGTTGGGGGCAGGGGATGGAGGTTGGGGGCAGGGGATGGAGGTTGGGGGTAGAGGGGATGGAGGTTGTGGGTAGAGGGGATGGAGGTTGGGGGCAGGGGATGGAGGTTGGGGGCAGGGGATGGAGGTTGGGGGCAGGGGATGGAGGTTGGGGGTAGAGGGGATGGAGGTTGGGGGCAGGGGATGGAGGTTGGGGGCAGGGGATGGAGGTTGGGGGTAGAGGGGATGGAGGTTGGGGGTAGAGGGGATGGAGGTTGGGGGCAGGGGATGGAGGTTGGGGGCAGGGGATGGAGGTTGGGGGCAGGGGATGGAGGTTGGGGGTAGAAGGGATGGAGGTTGGGAGCAGAGGATGGAGGTTGGGGGCAGAGGATGGAGGTTGGGGGTAGAGGGGATGGAGGTTGGGGGCAGGGGATGGAGGTTGGGGGCAGGGGATGGAGGTTGTGGGTAGAGGGGATGGAGGTTGGGGGCAGGGGATGGAGGTTGGGGGCAGGGGATGGAGGTTGGGGGTAGAGGGGATGGAGGTTGTGGGTAGAGGGGATGGAGGTTGGGGGCAGAGGATGGAGGTTGGGGGTAGAGGGGATGGAGGTTGGGGGCAGGGGATGGAGGTTGGGGGCAGGGGATGGAGGTTGGGGGCAGGGGATGGAGGTTGGGGGCAGGGGATGGATGTCAGGGGCAGGGGATGGAGGTTGGGGGCAGGGGATGGATGTTGGGGGTAGAGGGGATGGAGGTTGGGGGCAGAGGATGGAGGTTGTGGGTAGAGGGGATGGCGTTTGGGGGCAGGGGATGGATGTTGTGGGTAGAAGGGATGGAGGTTGGGAGCAGAGGATGGAGGTTGGGAGCAGGGGATGGAGGTTGGGGGTAGAGGGGATGGAGGTTGGGGGTAGAAGGGATGGAGGTTGGGGGTAGAGGGGATGGAGGTTGGGGGCAGGGGATGGAGGTTGGGGGCAGGGGATGGAGGTTGGGGGCAGGGGATGGAGGTTGGGGGTAGAGGGGATGGAGGTTGGGGGTAGAGGGGATGGAGGTTGGGGGCAGGGGATGGAGGTTGTGGGTAGAGGGGATGGAGGTTGGGGGCAGGGGATGGAGGTTGGGGGCAGGGGATGGAGGTTGGGGGTAGAGGGGATGGAGGTTGGGAGCAGAGGATGGAGGTTGGGAGCAGGGGATGGAGGTTGGGGTAGAGGGGATGGAGGTTGGGGTAGAGGGGATGGAGGTTGGGGGCAGGGGATGGAGGTTGGGGGCAGGGGATGGAGGTTGGGGGAGGGGATGGAGGTTGGGGGTAGAGGATGGAGGTTGGGGGCAGGGGATGGAGGTTGTGGGTAGAGGGGATGGAGGTTGGGGGTAGAGGGGATGGAGGTTGGGGGTAGAAGGATGGAGGTTGGGGGCAGGGGATGGAGGTTGGGGGCAGGGGATGGAGGTTGGGGGTAGAAGGGATGGAGGTTGGGGGCAGGGGATGGAGGTTGGGGGCAGGGGATGGAGGTTGGGGGCAGAGGGATGGAGGTTGGGGGCAGGGGATGGAGGTTGGGGGTAGAGGGGATGGAGGTTGGGGGTAGAGGGGATGGAGGTTGGGGGCAGGGGATGGAGGTTGGGGGCAGGGGATGGAGGTTGGGGGCAGGGGATGGAGGTTGGGGTAGAGGGGATGGAGGTTGGGGGCAGGGGATGGAGGTTGGGGGCAGGGGATGGAGGTTGGGGGTAGAGGGGATGGAGGTTGGGGGTAGAGGGGATGGAGGTTGGGGGCAGGGGATGGAGGTTGGGGGCAGGGGATGGAGGTTGGTGGCAGGGGATGGAGGTTGGGGTAGAGGGGATGGAGGTTGGGGGCAGAGGATGGAGGTTGGGGGCAGGGGATGGAGGTTGTGGGTAGAGGGGATGGAGGTTGGGGGTAGAGGGGATGGAGGTTGGGGGCAGGGGATGGAGGTTGGGGGCAGGGGATGGAGGTTGGGGGCAGGGGATGGAGGTTGGGGGCAGGGGATGGAGGTTGGGGGCAGGGGATGGAGGTTGGGGGTAGAGGGGATGGAGGTTGGGGGCAGGGGATGGAGGTTGTGGGTAGAGGGGATGGAGGTTGTGGGTAGAGGGGATGGAGGTTGGGGGCAGGGGATGGAGGTTGGGGGCAGGGGATGGAGGTTGGGGGTAGAGGGGATGGAGGTTGGGGGCAGGGGATGGAGGTTGGGGGCAGGGGATGGAGGTTGGGGGCAGGGGATGGAGGTTGTGGGTAGAGGGGATGGCGTTTGGGGGCAGGGGATGGATGTTGTGGGTAGAGGGGATGGAGGTTGGGAGCAGAGGATGGAGGTTGGGGGCAGGGGATGGAGGTTGGGGGTAGAGGGGATGGAGGTTGGGGTAGAGGGGATGGAGGTTGGGGGCAGAGGATGGAGGTTGGGGGCTGGGGATGGAGGTTGGGGGTAGAGGGGATGGAGGTTGGGGGTAGAGGGATGGAGGTTGGGGGCAGGGGATGGAGGTTGGGGGCAGGGGATGGAGGTTGGGGGTAGAGGGGATGGAGGTTGGGGGCAGGGGATGGAGGTTGGGGGCAGGGGATGGAGGTTGGGGTAGAGGGGATGGAGGTTGGGGGCAGGGGATGGAGGTTGGGGGTAGAGGGATGGAGGTTGGGGGCAGGGGATGGAGGTTGGGGGTAGAAGGGATGGAGGTTGGGGGCAGGGGATGGAGGTTGGGGTAGAGGGGATGGAGGTTGGGGGTAGAGGGGATGGAGGTTGGGGGTAGAGGGATGGAGGTTGGGGGCAGGGGATGGAGGTTGGGGGCAGGGGATGGAGGTTGGGGGCAGGGGATGGAGGTTGGGGGCAGGGGATGGAGGTTGGGGGCAGGGGATGGAGGTTGGGGGTAGAGGGGATGGAGGTTGGGGGTAGAGGGGATGGAGGTTGGGGGCAGGGGATGGAGGTTGGGGGCAGGGGATGGAGGTTGGGGGCAGGGGATGGAGGTTGGGGGCAGGGGATGGAGGTTGGGGGCAGGGGATGGAGGTTGGGGGTAGAGGGGATGGAGGTTGGGGGTAGAGGGGATGGATGTTGGGAGCAGAGGATGGAGGTTGGGGGCAGGGGATGGAGGTTGGGGGTAGAGGGATGGAGGTTGGGGGCAGGGGATGGAGGTTGGGGGCAGGGGATGGAGGTTGGGGGCAGGGGATGGAGGTTGGGGGTAGAGGGATGGAGGTTGGGGGCAGGGGATGGAGGTTGGGGTAGAGGGGATGGAGGTTGGGGGCAGGGGATGGATGGCAGGGGCAGGGGATGGAGGTTGGGGGCAGGGGATGGAGGTTGGGGGTAGAGGGGATGGAGGTTGGGGGCAGGGGATGGAGGTTGGGGGCAGGGGATGGAGGTTGGGGGCAGGGGATGGAGGTTGGGGGTAGAGGGGATGGAGGTTGGGGTAGAGGGGATGGAGGTTGGGGGCAGGGGATGGAGGTTGGGGGCAGGGGATGGCGGTTGGGGGCAGGGGATGGAGGTTGGGGGCAGGGGATGGAGGTTGGGGGTAGAGGGGATGGAGGTTGGGGGTAGAGGGGATGGAGGTTGGGGGCAGGGGATGGAGGTTGGGGGCAGGGGATGGAGGTTGGGGGCAGGGGATGGAGGTTGGGGGCAGGGGATGGATGTTGGGGGTAGAGGGGATGGAGGTTGGGGGCAGGGGATGGAGGTTGGGGGCAGGGGATGGAGGTTGGGGGTAGAGGGGATGGAGGTTGTGGGTAGTAGGGATGGAGGTTGGGGGCAGGGGATGGAGGTTGGGGGCAGGGGATGGAGGTTGGGGGCAGGGGATGGAGGTTGGGGGCAGGGGATGGAGGTTGGGGGCAGGGGATGGAGGTTGGGGGCAGGGGATGGAGGTTGGGGGCAGGGGATGGAGGTTGGGGGCAGGGGATGGAGGTTGGGTTATGTTGTGCCCAGAGAAAATGGGAGGTTTGGGTGTTTGATGGGACATGGGGTCGGGGTAGATTGGGGAGTGTGGAGCTGGAGAGGCATTTGGGGTGGGGGCAGGGAGGTTATTATGGGGTTGATCAGTGAAGAGAGCGTTGGGGAGATTATCACTGATGCATGTACATTTCCAAGCAAGCGCATTTTGAGTAGATTCCTCAGCGCGCCTCAGACAGAGAACTCTCTTATGACTTGATTAGAGTCAGGTCACTGGAGAAGCTGGAGAGTTTGCAGTATTGATTGATTGAAGCATAAAAAAAGTTGTTTTACAGTCGTGATTGGGGAGATGTGTGACCGTTATTAAACCACATTCTTTCTCCCCTCCAAAGGACCTGTCCCTGTATGTAAATGAGGTAAAGCGAGACCACGAGACGCTGCACGTCATCGAGGAGATCCAGAACAGCATCACAGATCTGAAAATGGTGAGTACAGTGGTCAGCAGTCCTGGGGGTGGGCCGCTGTGTTGTGACGTGTCTGAACATGTAGAGAGGGGACTGCAGCCCGGACATGCACAAGCTGTGTGTTCCTTGGCCTGCATGAAAGTGATTGGAGAGCCTCGTCTTGGTCTCCAGTTTCTCTGTCTGGAACCAGAGACTTCCACCCTCCCCTGAAGCCACGCTTCTGTCTTGGAGTGGCCTTGAGGGTGTGGGTGGAGGAGAGCCTGCAAGGGAGGCAGACATGAGGGTGTGGGTGGAGGAGAGCCTGCAAGCAGAGATAGGGAGGCAGACATGAGGGTGTGGGTGGAGGAGAGCCTGCAAGGGAGGCAGACATGAGGGTGTGGGTGGAGGAGAGCCTGCTAGGGAGGCAGACATGAGGGTGTGGGTGGAGGAGAGCCTGCAAGGGAGGCAGACATGAGGGTGTGGGTGGAGGAGAGCCTGCAAGGGAGGCAGACATGAGGGTGTGGGTGGAGGAGAGCCTGCAAGGGAGGCAGACATGAGGGTGTGGGTGGAGGAGAGCCTGCAAGGGAGGCAGACATGAGGGTGTGGGTGGAGGAGAGCCTGCAAGGGAGGCAGACATGAGGGTGTGGGTGGAGGAGAGCCTGCAAGCAGAGCTAGGGAGGCAGACATGAGGGTGTGGGTGGAGGAGAGCCTGCAAGGGAGGCAGACATGAGGGTGTGGGTGGAGGAGAGCCTGCAGTGTCTCAAAGAGGGAATTCAGCCAAGTGTAATGGACCTATTTATAGAGTCGTCATGCTCTTCCTGGTGCTTGTATCAGGCTTGCAGTTTTGTCATGGTGGACGTGTGTGGATTCCAGACACTCCTCAGAACTGCACTTGCCTCTACATGTATTGTGTGCGCTTTGAGCATCCTTCACTGGGCGGGAAGTTGCTATATAAAAACCAGCACATTTACCTTTATTGATGCATGTGGAGATGTCAGCTTGCCTCTCATGAGATCAGAATCTCCTCGTTGCCATGGCGATAAGTAGAACAATGGACCACATGGCCACACTGAGTTTTGTGTGTGATGATCCTGTGATTTCACAAGTCATTGTTTTGTCATCGTGCCCTGGTCACACGCACCATTGTTCTCTGTGTGGTAATTACCAGTGACAATTGTACAATTGTGTCCGGCAGGGAGGCCATTGT
Source organism: Theodoxus fluviatilis (assembly GCA_034096865.1). Classification (NCBI taxonomy): domain Eukaryota; kingdom Metazoa; phylum Mollusca; class Gastropoda; order Cycloneritida; family Neritidae; genus Theodoxus; species Theodoxus fluviatilis. The sequence goes on along the minus strand of JAWQFJ010001970.1, from coordinate 107,507 downwards.
CTGGTATTGTCTGTGTGCTTACATGTGTGAGCTTCTCTGTGCTGTGTGAGATTTGCTGTGTGGTGTGTTGTATTGCTGTGTGATGTGTTGCATTGCTGTATGGTGTGTGAGATTGCTGTGTGTTGTGTGAGATTGCTGTGTGGTGTGTTGTATTGCTGTATGGTGTGTGAGATTGCTGTGGGTGGTGTTGTATCACTGTGTGGTGTGTGAGATTGCTGTGTGGTGTGTTGTATTGCTGTATGGTGTGTGAGATTGCTGTGTGTGGTGTTGTATTGCTGTATGGTGTGTGAGATTGCTGTGGGTGGTGTTGTATCACTGTGTGGTGTGTGAGATTGCTGTGTGGTGTGTTGTATTGCTGTATGGTGTGTGAGATTGCTGTGTGGTGTGTGAGATTGCTGTGTGGTGTGTTGTATTGCTGTATGGTGTGTGAGATTGCTGTGTGTGGTGTTGTATTGCTGTATGGTGTGTGAGATTGCTGTGTGTGGTGTTGTATTGCTGTATGGTGTGTGAGATTGCTGTGGGTGGTGTTGTATCACTGTGTGGTGTGTGAGATTGCTGTGTGGTGTGTTGTATTGCTGTATGGTGTGTGAGATTGCTGTGTGTGGTGTTGTATTGCTGTATGGTGTGTGAGATTGCTGTGGGTGGTGTTGTATCACTGTGTGGTGTGTGAGATTGCTGTGTGGTGTGTTGTATTGCTGTATGGTGTGTGAGATTGCTGTGTGGTGTGTGAGATTGCTGTGTGGTGTGTTGTATTGCTGTATGGTGTGTGAGATTGCTGTGTGTGGTGTTGTATTGCTGTATGGTGTGTGAGATTGCTGTGGGTGGTGTTGTATCACTGTGTGGTGTGTGAGATTGCTGTGTGGTGTGTTGTATTGCTGTATGGTGTGTGAGATTGCTGTGTGGTGTGTGAGATTGCTGTGTGGTGTGTTGTATTGCTGTATGGTGTGTGAGATTGCTGTGTGGTGTGTTGTATTGCTGTGTGGTGTGTGAGATTGCTGTGTGGTGTGTTGTATCACTGTGTGGTGTGTGAGATTGCTGTATGGTGTGTTGTATTGTTGTGTGGTGTGTGAGATTGCTGTGTGGTGTGTTGTATTGCTGTGTGGTGTGTTGTATTGCTGTGTGGTGTGTTGTATTGCTGTGTGGTGTGTTGTATCACTGTGTGGTGTGTGAGATTGCTGTGTGGTGTGTTGTATTGCTGTGTGGTGTGTTTATTGCTGTATGGTGTGTTGTATCACTGTGTGGTGTGTGAGATTGCTGTGTGGTGTGTGAGATTGCTGTAGGGTGTGTGAGATTGCTGTGTGGTTGTGAGATTGCTGTGTGGTGTGTGAGATTGCTGTGTGGTGTGTTGTATTGCTGTGTGGTGTGTTGTATTGCTGTGTGGTGTTGTATCACTGTGTGGTGTGTGAGATTGCTGTGTGGTGTGTTGTATCGCTGTGTGATGTGTTGTATTGGTGTGTTGTATCACTGTGTGGTGTGTGAGATTGCTGTGTGGTGTGTTGTATTGCTGTGTGGTGTATGAGATTGCTGTATGGTGTGTGAGATTGCTGTATGGTGTGTAGTATTGCTGTATGGTGTGTGAGATTGATGTATGGTGTGTTGTATCACTGTGTGGTGTTGTATTGCTGTGTGGTGTGTTGTATTGCTGTGTGGTGTGTTGTATCACTGTGTGGTGTGTGAGATTGCTGTGTGGTGTGTTGTATTGCTGTGTGGTGTATGAGATTGCTGTATGGTGTGTGAGATTGCTGTATGGTGTGTAGTATTGCTGTATGGTGTGTGAGATTGCTGTATGGTGTGTTGTATCACTGTGTGGTGTGTGAGATTGCTGTGTGGTGTGTGAGATTGTTGTGTGTCATCACTGCACCTGGTGTATGGTTGCAGCCTGCCAACACGTCCCTGAAGGACTACGGAAGGTTCCAGAAGGACGGGGAGCTCAAAGTCATGTCACACATGGACAACCGCATCAGAAGCAGGTGCGTAATTCTTGTGTGGCTCATGTCCTTTAAAATTAAAGGCCTCTTTTTTTTCTCTCCATGTGAGGATGTGTGTGCCTCTCCACCTTTCCGCCTCCTGCCCGACAACTTGTGTTCATTCTACAGTTTTCACTTCTCTGTTGTTGTTGATTTTCCCGTGCCGATTCTGTCCTTTTTTTGACCCACTTAAATTCTATAAAACAGAAACAAAACAAAAAATCTCAAAACATTTCTGTCTAAATTTCTCTTGAAAACCTCCTTGATGTCTTCCCCACACACCCAACCCCCCCCCCCCCCCCCCCCCCCTTTCCCCCCAAAAATGTTGCTGTTACAATGCAAGCCATTAGAAATTACAACAACTGAGAAACATTTTTTCTTTTCTCCTTTGCATTGTTTTGCTGTAGTAGTAGCAGTAGTAGTAGAAGTAGCAGTAACAGAAGCAGCATCAGTAGTTGTAGCAGTAGTAGTAGCAGTAGTAGCAGTAGTAGTAGCAGTAGTAGTAGTAACAGTAGTAGTAGTAGCAGCAGCAGTAACAGCAGCAGTAGCAGCAGCAGTAACAGCAGCAGTAGCAGCAGCAGTAGTAGCAGCAGTAGTAGTAGCAGTGGTAGCAGTAGTAGTAGCAGTAGCAGCAGTAGTAGTAGCAGTAGTAGTAGTAGTAGCAGCAGCAGCAGCAGTAGTAGCAGTAGTAGTAACAGTAGCAGTAGTAGTAGTAGTAGCAGCAGTAGCAGCAGCAGTAGTAGCAGCAGTAGCAGTAGTAGTAGCAGTAGTAGCAGTAGTAGTAGCAGTAGTAGCAGTAGTAGCAGTAGTAGTAGCAGTAGTAGTAGCAGTAGCAGTAGCAGTTGTAGTAGCAGTAGTAGCAGCAGTAGTAGCAGTAGTAGTAGTAGCAGTAGTAGTAGTAGCAGTAGTAGTAGTAGCAGTAGCAGTAGTAGTAGTAGCAGTAGTAGTAGTAGTAGTAGTAGCAGTAGTAGTAGCAGTAGCATGCACTTGCCTTTGTACCCATGCTTCCTCTTTCCTGGATGGCGTGGTGCTATCAAGGCGTTGGTACGTCATAGTACGGTGCACTCAATTCTCTTGATAACGTGGCAGTTAGTATCTGTCACTGTGTTTTGATTGGCTGTCTCTTGATTGGCTGTGCTTTGATTGGCCCCCATCTGTCACTGTGTGTTGATCGGTCCTATCCGTTACTGTGTTTCTATAGGCTCTTTTTAATCAGCTGTTCTTTGATTGGTCTCATCTGTCACTGTATGTTGATTGGTCCCCTCTGTCATGGTGTTTTGATTGGTCCCATCTGCCACTGTGTTTTGATTGGTTCCCATCTGTCCCTGTGTTTTGATTGGTCCCATCTGTCCCTGTGTTTTGATTGGTTCCCATCTGTCCCTGTGTTTTAATTGGTCCCATCTGTCCCTGTGTTTTGATTGGTTCCCATCTGTCACTTTGTTTTGATTGGCTGCAGAACTGCAGAAAAGAGGTAAGAAGTTTGTCACACTTTGCAATTTGTCATCCCATCCTCCTTCTTCCCCAGTACTCTGGGCTCTTGGGGCAGGAGAGTTGAAGAGGTGTCTGTACACAGTGCTGGTAGAGAAGTCTATGATGTGTTTTGTAAGTTGCTGTGTCTGCCAAACTGTAAAGCAAGTGTGGTGGACAAGTGCTCTGATATGGGGAGAAAAAAAAACACAAATCCTTGAAACAGCTGTTTGTTGTGTCTTTTCAGCATTGAAAACTGCTGTTGTCAAAGAATTTTTTTTTTTTTTTTACTGTACAATATATGATATATAGATTTGACTAATCAGTGATGATAGCTTTGTCCTGAAGATGACAAAACATTTTTTGGTGAACATTTTTATTTTCCTAAGTCTCAAAAATCCACTTTCTTGGAAATGTTTATCACTGACTCTATCTAAAGAGCTTGCTGAGTGTCTTCAGTTGCAAAGAGTGTGTGGGAAGTGGGGAAAATAATGATGTCCATTGGGGGTGGGGTGGGGGTGGGGTGTTTGTGGGGTGAAGACAGCCAGGGTAAACTTAGCTCGAGGGTTTGTGGATGGGGGTGCGCTGTTTCTACAGGGTGCCAGACAGCCTCTCTCCCTCTCTCTGCCCTTCAGCGTCACCTGCTTGCTGCTCACGGCCGCACCATGACTGGATGGGATGACCTGTAAACTTGTATAGAAGTTGCTTCTTTGTCATTTCTGTTATGTGTGTTGTATTGAAGGGAGGGAAGTTCTACCTGAATGAAAAGTCCTGATCTGAGATGCTTTTGAATCTTTCAGCATGGCTTTTTCTGCTGTTTGAGATTTGCATAATGAATTGAAGTTTGTACCTGACATTTTCTGTTAAAAGTGCCTGTTGGTCACTTAAAATCTGAAGTTTGAATTGAAAGAATTGCATACTTTCACAGCCAACAGTCTGAAGTTATCAAGTTGGAATGATCATTTCTTGCAGTGACTGGTTAACTTTGCAGACAAAAACAGGAAAAATAAAAAATGAATAATAAAGACTGCTTTAGGATTTAATTTCATAAGAAAGGTAATTCATGCACTGCTTGCTAATGCTATCATATGCTGATAAAAATAAGCATTGAATACTAAATGCCCAATATTTGTAAATCTTTCCACCATCTGACCGCCACAGAATATCTGTTGAATAATATGCATGCAGTGACAGAGATAAACAATAAACCAAAGCTAATGATGACTCTTGCATGGACAAGCACGTCTCCAGACTAATCTTTCACAAGTGACTGACATCGCAGCGACTGCGAGGAAGTGCAGTTCCCTCACTGGGATGGCGGGGTTGCTAGGCAACCAGAAGAGCTGGGACGGTCTGTGGAGAGACAGAACAGCAGACACTGGATGAAGAGTGTTTCCACCAGTTGGCAGTGTTCCTGTTGTGTTGATGCCGAGCAGAGAGGACCGATAGACCACGAGGGTCTTGCAGGGAACACAGACACGGGTCTTGCGATTGCCAGTGCACAGTGACACTGCAAAGTGTGTATGAATGGGAAGGACTTCATTGTTAACCAGCACATGAATGGTGGAAAATGCAGTGGAATTTCTCTCTTCAATTCTCAAAGTTGCACTGAATATCAATTTGGTGATAGCAACTGAAGTCAGACTTAGAGGACGGCAGACGTGTCTCTGGGTGGAGCAGGATGAAGGACGTGTGTGTTTACACTGTGGAGGGGTTTTGTGTCGGGTGACGGGGAGTGACACGGAAGAGAGAAGTAACAAGAGAGATGTACTGCAGTCTTGCCTTGAGTATACCCAGGGTGATATAGTGTGCAGTAGTGCTTTGTCAGTGCAGACCAAGTTGCCCTACACCTGAACAGCCGCCCTTTTCCTTGCTCTGTGCTCATGCTTCGTGTCTGTCAGATGATTGGTTGATTACCCTTTCCCCTTGCATGGTGTTGACGGGGATGTGTGTGTTTGTGTGTTGCAGACACATCTTCCTGTTTGACAAGGTCATGCTAATGTGCAAAGCCAGGGTGAGTATCTCAATGCCCTCCCTTTCTCTCTCCTCTCTGTGGGTGTGTGACAAGTCAAGCTGTGACGTTCCCCTGTCCTTGTTGTTGTCTGTGTCCCACGAGTTAGCACCAGAGTCTCAAGTCTGGTATTGGAACGCAGAGATGTCTGATGGTAAATGTTCTGTTGAATGAATAGATGCCTCATGTTCAGGATACAATGGATTAGAAGGATGACTAATGTTCAGAGTAGGAGACCAAGTCTCATGAGAGCTGTGGTGCTGATGTTTCTTGTTGCACTGACTCTGTCTCCAGTCTCACTGTTTTGACTTGTCTGTACTTGTGCCCTTCCAAGATCAAATAGTTTGTGTTGTTCAAGGCACAGTTTGTTTGTTTGTGTTCATGTTGTTTAGTCTCCAGTGTGTAAAAGGGTAGTTAGATGTGTTGCTGATGTTGCAAGAGAAGCACCAGCTGGCATTTTGGGGAAGATGCCTACGTTGGAGGATGGCCAACAGCCGATGCCTGGCGGAGCATGACATGCAAGCAATGGTGCACAGAGGGAGCCCATCTCCCTATCAGCTGTAGTCCTCCATTCATGTTGACCATGCACTCACTCCTGGCTCTAGCCTGCAATGTGCCACTGACACTCGGCGGCTGAGTACCGACCTTGCATATTGGAGAGTTTTGAGCACTGCACTTGTAATTGGTTCATCTTTCACACCCATCTCCTCTTTGAATGAAGTGCAACCATAAGAACTCGTCGTAATCAACAGGAAATTGCATTTGCATATATTTAAAAAGTAGTGTTTTCATGTCTGAGAGTACACTTTGGAAAACATTTTTCATTTTTCTTGTCTTTTCCCCATTTTTTAGCATTATGAGTTTAATCACTTGTTTGGTTCCAATCAGTCTCAAAGAGAGAAGAGCTTTTCTTTAGGAAGAGATGGGACTTATCTTCCCATATGGAATTGGGTTTTAGTGAAAATTTTAATTGTCAAAGACAGCGTGGTGAACTTGAAGTTTGATTAAAATTTTAATGGATGCAATCATCATAGTTTTTTGTGTGTGAATTCAGCAGCAATAGATTATTTCAGACTAGTGCATACATGCAGTGACCACTGCTACACAAATCCAGCCCTCTGATAACACCATGTTACTCAAGCAGAGTGGATGACCTCAGGTCAAGCTATTGAACAGTTGTCCACTCCTTGACTTGTGATTGATGAGGCTTGGGGTTGGATGTGAGGAAGTAGATGCTATTGTAGTGTGACCCTGAGTGTTGTGCCAACACTGTCAGCCTCCAGCACTGTGATGGAGTTCTGGTAGCCCACTGTTCCTAGTCTCACACCAAGGCAGCAGTCTGTTGTGCTGCACCGACCCCTAGATGGCTAGATGGACCCCTTTGTCGGCTGTGTAGTGGTAAGGATCAGGGACCCTGAGCACCATGGCCCGCAGGCTGTGTCCTTGTTACGTTTTCCAGTGTGCATCACAACACAACACAACATAACACAACACTGCACCAACTCCATAGCTGGTGCAGATTCCAGGCTGTTGTCAGATATGTAGAGTCCAAGAATCACCCGTCCCTTGATACGCAAACAGGTGCAGGCAGTTGCTATGTGGAGTTTCATAGCCAGTCCTCAGTGATTTTTTGCTGGTGCTATTTGTTGTAAGTGAGGACTTGTTTAATGAGATTTTTACAAAAGTATCTCAGACGTACTTGATTTCATTTGGAATGTATTGATTTGCAAAACTCAAGCAATTCCAAAATCACTGCGTAATCACTTACCTGGTCTACAAAGCTATGCCAAATTTTCCAAAAGCTAACTTTGAGAGATGGGGCGTGTATTAACTTGCATTAATCATGAACTGTAGTGCACCATGATCACTTGGAATGAACAAACACATGATTATGAACGGACACATGGGTACAGCACACTGTCCCTTCAGTTGAGGTGTGTGCCTGTTGTGGAGAGGTGCAGAAACCCTCTCTAACAGACATCCCACATCAGTGAGCATCAGACAGCCCGTCTCAACACAGAGAGGATGGCCGTGCTCCGTTCCTCTCAGGAAATCTTCCCCCTGGTGGGTGGCTGTGAGTGTGGGGGTGGGGGTGCTGGACACTGGGTGGACGGAGGCCAGGGTGGAGGTCGGGTGACGCTGGCCTCGGGAGTGGCTGACTCTAATTCTTTGTGCTTTCCGGTGTAGATGGTGGAAAAATACCTCTGGGTAAGCTGTGTTCTGCTCTCTCCTCCCGGCCAGCTGTCTCCAGTTTTTCCTCTTCTGTGGGCTTGCAAGACACTCTGGGTCTGCCTTGACGAGCCACCACTTGTAGAATGACTTGAAAATGGAACCTTTGTCTCACAGTTCCCACAGCTTCGGCAGAGCTGTTTTCCACTTTGGACTGCCTGTGTGGTGAAGTAGAAGGAAGGTAGGACTGCATGGACAGATAGCAGGATGGAGTGAGGACAGGAAGCCTCCGTAGAGAGAGGCCCGAAGGAGTTGTTTGTGTCGGCTGCTCTCGGTGTTTTCCCTGGCACCAACAGAGACATAGAGAGAGAGAGAGAGAGATAGAGAGAAAGGAGGAAGGGAAGTCTTAAGTTTATCCTAGATGCTGGCAATAGTGAAAGTGATAGTGACAGATGCATGCAGTGAAAATTGTGTTGGGGTTTAGGAGAGTTAGAGACAAAGGAGGAAACATCAGTTCATTCATCCATTCCCCACCAGTCCTTCACCATGCCAACATTGCCACACTGTACAGCAGCAGAAGAATACGCACCTGTGGCACTTGTCACTTTGGTAGTACCACTAGTGGTAGGAGTTAAGTTGCCTTTGACGGTGGAATGGATGTGGTAGAACTAGTTGTCACTTTGGTAGTACCACTAGTGGTAGGAGGTAAGTTGCCTTTGACGGTAGAATGGATGTGGTAGAACTAGTTGTCACTTTCATGTGTAACATCCTCATGATGATACTCTCAGTCTTCGCCTCAAGTTGTATGTGGTGCTGCAGTTGTAGAAACTGTGAAAAGAAAGTGAGCAGTGGCTGTAGTAGCTCATTGTAGTGTCTTTAGTCGTAGTAGTAGTAGTAGTAGTCAGAGTAGTAGTAGTAGTAGTAGTAGTAGAAATAGAGTAGTAGGCGGAGTAATAGTGGGAGTAGTAATGATAGGGGTTGCTGTACTAGTACTACTAGTGACTGCAGCTGAAGAAGATTTGAGGTAATTACTCCTTCATTGTAGTAATAGTAGAAGTAGCAGCAGTAGTAGTGCCAGTAGTGGAAGTAGTGGTACTAGTAGTGACGACAGTGATAGTACTGTTGGTGGTGGCCAAAGTGAAACAGGGCGTAATAGCGCCAGAGCCAGTAGCAGTGGCTATCACTGTTCTAAGGGGTGAGAGGACCAGAGGCAGGTGATGAGGGAGACAGGTGATGGAGAAGGCAGGAAGAAGGAAGGAAGGCAGGTGATGGAGGAGGCAGAAAGAAGGAAGGAAGGCAGGCAGGCAGCACGGAGAGGCTGCAGCCAGGAGACTGACAAGCAGACTCCGCATCCCCGGCATCAGTATTGACAGTTTGCCTGAAGAGGTTGCACCGCTGTGTGTGTGCTCCTTCCATGCCGGCCCGTTGTCCCGAAACAGGCATGCAGTCAAGGCAGACCCAGATTGTGCTGCAAGCTTTGCAGGTCGATTAATCTCGTTGCGTCTCGTCTCGTTCCCTCCCTGCTGCCACCTGTGCCTTACATCATGCTCTCATCGACGCCACTCTCATTGCGCTTGGCGTTGTCTCTGACATCGCCTGGTCTGACCTCGGCCTGCCTGCGCCTGTCTATCTATCTGTTCTTCTGTCCATGGTACTGCTGTCTCAGAATTGGGTTCCCTGACTTGCATGGTAGACTTTGTCGTGGCAGTGTTGCATGGTGGACTGGATCGTGGCCGTGTTGCATGGTCGATGTTGTGAGTCCACACTGCAGTAACTCTTTCCTTGTCCATGTGATGCGCTGTTGTGTGTCCTTCCCCCCCGACCCCTCACAGCATGCAGTCTTGCTGACAGATGTGCACAGCAGACCCACTTGGACTTGGCTAGCATGGAGAGACGAAGGGGGAAGAGCAGTAACTTTGCCACAGAGCACTATCACCTCACATCTCTCGGCATTTGCACCTGTCAGTCATGTACGTCAAGACGCCGTGTAATGACTGTCCTGCTGGAGGACGTGCCACAGGCAGTGAGTGCAGACATATGAATGAGAATGATTGACGTCACTGAGGTTTGTCTTGAATGCACATGAGAGAAAGAAAAGTCACGAATTGTCTGTTGTTGTTTTTGTGTTTTTTTTTGGGGGGGGGTTGTAACAATAATTGCTGTCTGTAAAGTTGTGTGAGGAAGAAAGCCTCTCTTGAATTAGTGTAGTAAAAAAGCTTGCCATGAGAAAATGCAGGGCCAAAAAACAATGTGGACGTTGTTCAAGGTGTGACTTGGTCCAGACGTCCGGGCATGTTTGTGTGACATCTTGAAGACATGGTGTAAATGAAAACTGAAGTGATGTCTGCAACCCAAGTGTAGGGTCAGGACAGGAAGCTCAGAGTGAAGGTTGTGTTGCCTCCATGTTGCACAGGAGCACCATAAAGATGAAAGCTATCTCTTCCATGTAAGTGACTGAGTGGGAGCGGAGTGGCCAACTTTTCATAGAGGCTGTCGCTGTTTTGCCAAGATTGCTTTCTGTAGTCAGCCAGGCTGTGATACGAGAAAGAATTTAGCATCCTTGCACATCTTTCTTTTCAATCAGTGAAAAATGTATCATGTACAGAAAATATTCCTTTCATTAGTCATTCAGGCAGTGATACAGGAAAGAATTTGGCATCCTTGCACATAACATTTTCCCCCTTCTTTCTTTTCAATCAGTGAAAATGTATCATGTACAGAAAATATTCCTTTCATTAGTCATTCAGGCAGTGATACAGGAAAGAATTTGGCATCCTTGCACATAACATGTTCCCCCTTCTTTCTTTTCAATCAGTGAAAATGTATCATGTACAGAAAAGATGTTAACCATGAAAAGAGACAAAGATTCAAAGATGCAACTCATATTGTCCAGGCACAGTTGTTCCTCCACTGAAAGCAAGCAGGGGCACCCCCCAGGGGTTTCTGGCAGCCTGTGACAATGGCAGTACCAGTGTCCACTCACTGTGGATGAGGAAGAGGCGGGTGGACATCATGGGATGTACAGTAAGATTTTCTTCTGGGCCAGGCTGATGACTGATGGACACTGTCCTCAGACAGGACTGCGTCACCATGGCAACCTTGCAGGCCAGCTCTGTGTGGTCTTGTGTCCCCCATGCTGGCAGTTCATGTTGGCTGCACCACTCCAGTGGCACCGTGCGTGCCTGCTGTCCGGATGGAGGGCTTTCCTCTGGCACAGAGCTTGTTCTGCAGGCCCCCTAGAGTGTCTCTCTGTGCTGTACAGCAGCAGCAAGCTAAGACATCTTTGTCTAATGCACCTGGGCCCATTTGAAGTCACAAGTCAATCGGTGTAGAGGGAGACACTTGCAGTTTGCCCCTGAGATGTGTTGGAATCTACTTGCCCCTAGACCGACCACTGGATGTGTTGGAATCTACGTGCCCCTAGACTGACCACTGCAGCGGAAAAGAGAAGGGAGATCTTTAGATAAGGACAATCCTAGAGTTTCAGTATGGTCTCTGTGTGGGAGTGGCTTCCATTCCTGTTCATTAATGATTGGCATGAACAGTTTAGTTCAATGTCTCTTGTAACCCTAATTAATACATGTTCGTAGCGGTCTCTGGTGTGTCCCCCTGCACAGATTGTATTACATGAGATGATGTAACCTTGTTGATAAAAATACTGCGTCTAATTTGAACGAGCTTAGGTCAGTTGTTACCACAGAAATCACTCAACGAAACAAGGAAACGTTTGCATGACATTGACACGTTGACATCCTGTTCAGCAGGGGCATGCTAGTGACTTGGTGTCTGTACCCAGTCCAGTGAACTCTCCTGTGGTGTCTGTCCTCTCTGCAGTGTAGATCAGCGTCCCAGTTTTGCTGTGCTGGATTTGAGCTGAAGTAGCATAGACTTTGCTCTCTCAATGGACTTTGTTACAGTTTTGTGGTTGGTCATTTTGGTGTGCATGTCTGCATTTGTGTGACGATGCTCCTTTGTCTGTGGCTAGCTAGGACTGTGATGAGTACTGTGGTTTTACAGCCTGTGATGAGTGCTGTGGTTTTACAGCCTGTGATGAGTGCTGTGGTTTTACAGCCTGTGATGAGTGCTGTGGTTTTACAGCCTGTGATGAGTGCTGTGGTTTTACAGCATTGAGTATTGATGTCTTGTTTGGTGTAGTCTGTAGAATTTTCACTGGACATGATGTGGTGCAGAAGCACAACATCCAGTAAAGTAGGTTGTCTTGTGATCCACGGTGCAAGACCCAGGAAGGGTAAGGCGCTCGCTATGGATTTGCTCCAGTGAGTTTTGACGTAAAAGATTTCTCTTGCAAGGACATGAGATGCATGCTGGTCATTGTTGATGCATGCATTCCTCGGACAATCATGCACTGCAGTGAGAGAGCCACTTATAAGCATGTAATGATGAAACTTTCCATGGCTCTTGCACAGCTTTCATCCCCACTGTCAGCAGTGTGCATGGAGTAATGCTACTTACCTGTAATTATTAACTTTACCTGTAATGACCCTTCTCTTTGGATGTTCATGTTTTGTGCAGCAAGCTGATTAATTTTTTTTTCTTCTTAATGTTGCACATTGGATCCTAAGTTAAGGTCAAAGTTGTACTACTTTTATGTCATGTAACAGAAACAAAGATGTAACAAAAGTTCTTTCTTCTTGGAAGAAAATGTTGGCTTTTATTGGTTGAAAAGAAAAAGGACTTCTGCGTGTGTGCTTGCGTGCGTGTGTGCGTGCATGTGTGTGTAGAGTTTTGAAGAAGTTGTAAAAGTGTGGGGGAACTCTGGAGCATTTGTCAGTACACATAAAACAGAGAGGGAAGAATGAAAAAGAGAAAGTAATGATTGGATGAGGAAAGCTGGATGCTGGGAGGGAGAGATGGGAGTGCTGGTTGCCATGG
>JAWQFJ010001970.1:87500-90000 GCA_034096865.1 Theodoxus fluviatilis | reverse complement strand
AGCTGGTTGATGAGTGCATAGATTGGACTCAAGTGCTTTTTAAAATTCTTATTAACGTCTGCTGCAAATGGCACCAACTGATTTCTGTCTTTCTCTGCAGGGGCGTGTTCTTCCAGGGCTACCTGTGTCGAGGTGAGTTGAGTGTGGGGAAGTGGGTGTGGGAGTGTGGGTGTGGGGACCTGCACCTCGCAGTGCAGCAAGAGTGTTTGGAGACTTATCTGGGGACGCGGAGAGAGCTCACACATCCTTCATGGCACACTTCAAGATGTCACATCTACACAACGCTGGTTGTGGTCCATACTTCACATCACACTTGAAGAGTCCAGATGTGTTCACATGTTGACCGGTAAAGGATGAACTCAGATGGAGGCTGTAATGTTATATCCCATTCCTAGTCTTTGTTTGCAAAGTTGCTTGGATGTGCTCAGTCTAAATGACTGTCATGTGAGGTTCCCCCTGTGGGTTTGGGGCAAGAATTGACCCACCACGTCTCCCTGCGTAATTCGTAAGAGGCGAATAACTAGGGACACCGTGTCACATGGTGACTTGATTTGCACTCACTCTAAACTGTTCTAGTGATATTTGTGCTCGATGGCCTTACATAGCCTACAAAGGCTGATAGGCCGTAAAACTATCCATCCATCTATCATGTGAGTTATTCGTCTCTAGTGTGTGAGATGGTGAAACAGTCTTGTTGGATTTTTATTATGTACTTGAATGTTCAGTTTTTTGTTTGGTTGTATGGTGGTGTGTGTGTGTGTGTGTGTGTGTGTGTGTGTGTGTGTGTGTGTGTGTGTGTGTGTGTGTGTGTGTTTGTGTGTGTGTGTGTTTGTGTGTGTGTGTGTGTGTGTGTGTTTGTGTGTGTGTGTGTGTGTTTGTGTGTGTGTATGTGTGTTTGTGTGTGTGTGTGTTGTGTGTGTGTGTGTGTGTGTGTGTGTGTGTGTAACTGTTTGCCTTGCCAAATTCACTGAGAATCTTGGTAGTTCTATCCCTGTATCGGTGGTCATTGCATTTTAGTCTTTGTGCCGTCCTTACAACTTCAACAAATCCATGTAGTGTGCAACTTTCACCTTCGTTGCTGTCTTTTTTTCTCTTTTTTTCAAGATATATTTCTAAACAAATGAAGTACAAGGGACAAAACATTGGAAAGAAAAAGTGAAGCTGCCTATGTCTGGCTGCCTGTGATGCTGTCTGTGAAGATGTCTGTCCGCCTGTGATGCTGTCTGTGAAGATGTTTGGCTGCCTGTGATGCTGTCTGTGAAGATGTCTGGCCACCTGTGACACTGTCTGTGAAGATGTCTGGCTGCCTGTGACGCTGTCTGTGAAGATGTCTGGCTGCCTGTGATGCTGTCTGTGAAGATGTCTGGCCACCTGTGATGCTGTCTGTGAAGATGTCTGGCCGCCTGTGATGCTGTCTGTGAAGATGTCTTGCTGCCTGTGATGCTGTCTGTGAAGATGTCTGGCCGCCTGTGATGCTGTCTGTGAAGATGTCTGGCTGTCTGTGTCGCTGTCTGGGAAGATGTCTGGCCACCTGTGATGCTGTCTGTGAAGATGTCTTGCTGCCTGCGATGCTGTCTGTGAAGATGTCTGGCCACCTGTGATTCTGTCTGTGAAGATGTCTGGCTGCCTGCGATGCTGTCTGTGAAGATGTCTGGCCGCCTGTGATGCTATCTGTGAAGATGTCTGGCTGTCTGTGATGCTGTCTGTGAAGATATCTGGCCACCTGTGATGCTGTCTGTGAAGATGTCTTGCGCCTGTGACGCTGTCTGTGAAGATGTCTGACCGCCTGTGATGCTGTCTGCGAAGATGTCTGGCTGTCTGTGACGTTGCTCTCTGGCCGCCTGTGACCATGCTGTCTTGTGTTGCAGAGAGAGCCAAGAAGGTTCACAAGGAGTGCATCGGCAAAGAGCCCCAACCCCAGCAACCTGGTAAGTGTGTGTGTGTGTGTGTGTGCATGTGTGTGTGTGTGCATGCGTGCGTGTGTGTTTGTGTGTGTGTCACTGTCACTGCAGTTATTGTGCCGGAGGAGTGTCCGTGATGCGGCCGCGAGTATCCCCGCTGCTAAAATTTAGACAGAAAAGCAATTATATCGTGTTCAATTCCTGGACTAATGAGAGATTAACGCAACCGACACAGAACACACAAGAGCATATAAACAGATAATACAGATTTTAATACTTTAAAACTAAATGTGTACTTTAATTAATAAAAAAGAATTATGAGGAAACTACAACAAATTAACCCCAGAAACTCAGCAAAAACCCCTGTCCCTCAGCCAAACGGTCACAGAGACCAAGAACAGACTAAACGATGAACCACCGAAATGCAAACAACATCCAGAACGCGAGACCAACCGTAGTTTTCTTCCTCTCTCTTCCTTTTCCGTCGATTCATCTTTCATCTTTTCTCTGTTCTTTTTTTCCCCACAAAGACGTTCTGAAATCCTCGATGCACACTATTAGTTCTTAGTTCCAGGACTATTCGGTACGGTATGGGACAG
>JAWQFJ010001970.1:62500-82500 GCA_034096865.1 Theodoxus fluviatilis | reverse complement strand
AGTTTTGTGGAAAGAATGAACAGACATGAGGGAAAGACGCTGAAAAAAGTTGGTAGTCTGCCACTTCCTTGTGACAGAAGGTGGAATTTTAGGGAGTTTTAGTCAGATGCCTCTCAGTAGCTAGCGAGCAGGTTTGTCTTGCAGAGTTCTCTACTCCTGGGTCATGTGTCATGTCCAGCTCCTGTTTGATGCAAGGCATGCCAATTTCTGATATAATTTTTAGCGCATTTTTGACGGACTGAATTGCAAATTGCAATTATTGCTGATAACCTGCACTGTCTGGGTTGTTTGTTTGTTGTCGTGGCATCTTGTTTGTAGAATCTTGTCCAGGGCATGTGATGCTGTCATCCTGTTCAAATCTCAGTCTTCATGGAGGATGCTGTGGCTTGCTGAAATCAAAATCTGCCCATGAGGACATAAAATCTTTCAGCAAGGCATTTTGTTTAACTTTGCTTTTTTTTCACTCTGGATTTTCATAGTGTTGCCACCAATTTGCCCCTGCTTGCTGCCAGTAGCGGTGGCAGATTTTTTACATGTCTACCTGCTGTGGTTCATGTACAAATTTGTCTCTGGCTGGCTGTGGATGAATGAAGAGCTGGGTTGTTTAGTTTCAGTGGAGAGAAAGATGAGCAGTCAGACTCGAGGACCACGTAAGAGGGTTTTCCTTTTGTCTCCCTCACTTTCTCCCTGTCCCCGCGGCCTGGATGTAGGAAGGACTTTACGTCCTGTCCCCCACCACTCTCTTCCTTGCACGGCAGAGCTGAACCAGATCACACCAGCCGCGCATGCAGGACATGTGCTCACAGCACAGAATGAAGGAATTCTACCTTTAACCGAATTGGAGTAATGTTTTTCATCATAAGTCAGTATTAAATCATCAGTGTGCTGATAATTATGTGGTTGGAGTAACAAATCAAATATGCAGCAGTAGTTGGAGCTGCTGGAGTAAGGCCCGGAAAGTTCCATGTCGGCGTGTTGCAGTTGATGAGGGAGACATTAACTGCAGCTGTTGTGTGTGATTCTCAGTTGAAAAGTTCCTTGAAATGAATGTGTGGAGAAGCCCCTTGACAAAGTGCATCAGTGCCAAGTTTTCTGTGGTAGGGAGCAGAAAGTAAGACTGGCCTCTTGTAATGTGTAGAGAGCAAATGACTTGTCCTTTCTTGATTTAACTAATGAGCGTTTAATGTTTGTAGTGAATAGCAGCAGTAAACTATGAACTCTGCATATTTGTGTCCTTTTGGTGGAAACTGCGGGCACAACAAATTCTATCACATCTCTTGGATTTAGCTTTGAACAAAAATTCTCTCAAACAATGATGAAAATCAAACCAATTGGTGGAGTTTTTCTCTCAGGGAAGATGAGCACAATGTGTTAGAGATGATGGTGTGGTCTCGTTCAGTTGTTGATGCAAGCAAGGGTCACAGGGCAAGAGTCCTAGTTGCTTGGCAGACAGACAGGCAGACAGCGCGCCAAGTGGCGGCTTGTCTACACTGGGACACTCACACTCCTAGTTGCTTGGCAGACAGGCAGGCAGACAGCGCGCCAAGTGGCAGCTTGTCTACACTGGGACACTCACACTCCTAGTTGCTTGGCAGGCAGACAGCGCGCCAAGTGGCGGCTTGTCTACACTGGGACACTCACACTCCTAGTTGCTTGGCAGACAGCGCGCCAAGTGGCGGCTTGTCTACGCTGGGACACTCACACTCCTAGTTGCTTGGCAGACAGCGCGCCAAGTGGCGGCTTGTCTACCCTGGGACACTCACACTCCTAGTTGCTTGGCAGACAGCGCGCCAAGTGGCGGCTTGTCTACACTGGGACACTCACACTCCTAGTTGCTTGGCAGACAGCGCGCCAAGTGGCGGCTTGTCTACACTGGGACACTCACACTCCTAGTTGCTTGGCAGACAGACAACGCGTCGAGTGGCGGCTTGTCTACACTGGGACACTCACACTCCTAGTTGCTTGGCAGACAGACAGCGCGCCGAGTGGCGGCTTGTCTACGCTGGGACACTCACACTCCTAGTTGCTTGGCAGACAGACAGCTTGTCGAGTGGCGGCTTGTCTACGCTGGGACACTCACACTCCTAGTTGCTTGGCAGACAGGCAGACAGCGCGTCGAGTGGCGGCTTGTCTACACTGGGACACTCACACTGGGTTGTAGGGAGCACAAGAGTAGGAGTCATAAAGGAAGCTCACAGCTGTTGAAGTGAATTTGCATTTGCACTGTCCCATTTGGGATACACGCGGTTTCCCTTTGGAACTTTTTTTTAAAACTTTAATTTTTAACAAGCTTTCCCCTCTCCCTGCCCTTAATGCCTGTTGCCATGCATGATTTTGTGGCAGGGAGTATTATTTATGGCAGTGTTTTCTAGTTTGGGGCTGTAGATTTAAGTTTTCCAGACTTGAGTTTCAGTCGCAGTCCCTGCATGTAGAGTGGTCATTCCATTTGCTTCCACATTTGCATGTGTGTACCATAGCAGTTTCATTTGCTTCCCTTGATTTGCATGTGTGTACCATAGCAGTTCCATTAGCTTCCACATTTGCATGTGTGTACCATAGCAGTTCCATTTGCTTCCCTTGATTTGCATGTGTGTACCATAGCAGTTCCATTAGCTTCCACATTTGCATGTGTGTACCATAGCAGTTCCATTTGCTTCCACATTTGCATGTGTGTACCATAGCAGTTCCATTTGCTTTCACATTTGCATGTGTGTACCATAGCAGTTCCATTTGCTTCCACATTTGCATGTGTGTACCATAGCAGTTCCATTTGCTTCCACATTTGCATGTGTGTACCATAGCAGTTCCATTTGCTTCCACATTTGCATATGTGTACCATAGCAGTTCCATTGCATCCACATTTGCCCATGTCTACATGAGTAATCTTGCCGTCATCCTCAATTTTGTGGCAGTAGTGCAGCAGTTCCAGCTGTCTTCATGGTTGCCTACCTGGCAGTGTAATCAGTGCAGCTGCAGTGCAATACAACACAATACAGTATAGTCCAATGTAATACAATAGGTTGAATACAATACATTTGAGAATGTGAGTGCCAGTAATCTCTGCAGCCACACACCTGCCATGCCTACCATTTAGCAGACCTGCACACCTGTCTCGACAACCACACACCTTTGCCTGGCCTGGACAAAACACCCACTCATTCACTCACTTACTTACTCACTTACCCACCCAATCACTCACTCAATCACCCACTCACTCATTCACTCACTTACTTACTCACTTACCCACCCAATCACTCACTCAATCACCCAATCACCCACCCACTCATTCACTCACTTGTTTACTCACTTACCCACCCAATCACTCACTCAATCACCCACCCACTCATTCATTCACTTACTTACTCACTTACCCACCCACTCACTCACAAGGAGGTTAGGCAGCTACTATGCGACTGACTGCACAGGCTATAGACAAATGCTGCATTCATGACAATCTTGAAACACCTTCCCTGTCTCGACAGCAGAGGCACCTCCTATTGTCACTCATTCACCAGGACAAACTCATTCATCTCGCTGCTAACAAGATCATGCATTTAGCCAGCACCCACCCATGACTTATGGCCGTCCCTTTGAATGGACACCGAATAGAGAGGAGAGTCTTTGTAGAGCAACCTTGGGCATGACCCTTCCCATTCTCACCAACAGCATGGCTTGTCTTTTTGTCTTGTGGGTTCTGTACTTTACATTGGGATGTGCTTGCATGTACATGTACCTTCATTGCTTGGACTGAGATGTCTCTAAGATGATGGTGCCATTGACAATTGATGATGATTGATGATGATGATGATAATGAGGAGGAGGAGGAGGAGGAGGTTAGGATTTTGAGAGACTTTGATGTTAGCTTCTCCAAATTCATTTGACAAAATTTGAAGTTTTACTCTTAAGTCATTCACGTGTTTCATTCCCCAGTCCCGTAAGGATCATGCAATTAGCAGAAAAAAATCATTCAAGTAACAGCCACGTGGGGTGGGCAGCTATGGGTGGTACAGGATTGAGCAGGGTGGGTGGTAATGGGTGGTACAGGATTGAGCAGGGTGGGCGGGCGGTACAGGATTGAGCAGGGTGGGCGGTACAGGATTGAGCAGGGTGGGAGGTAATGTGTGGTACAGGATTGAGCAGGGTGGGAGGTAATGGGTGGTACAGGATTGAGCAGGGTGGGCTGTACAGGATTGAGCAGGGTGGGAGGTAATGGGTGGTACAGGATTGAGCAGGGTGGGCGGTACAGGATCTTAAGAGTTAAAAGGATGATAATATGTAATGAAAACAACACTGATGAGTGGCTGTAAAAGTGAGAAGGATGGTCACAATAAAATTGGCACTAGATGACAGGTCACAGAGGAGATGCCACGAGTTCCGCCTGTCATGCTTACGACAGTGGAAAATCACTTTCCTGGCTATGACAGTGATTCTTGTCCTGTGAGTCATTAAGTGTTTGCATAGGGATAGCACTGATGCACACTGTGGTGATGGTCAAGTGGAGAATGTGGGTGTAAGTATGTTTACATGTGCATTTGCATGCTTGTGCATATGCACAAAGGTGTTCGTTCATATGTGTGTGTGTGTGTGTGTTCTTGCATACAAAGTTCATTAAATCTCCTGTTGCGCAAATTCTATCCTAAGATCATGCTCTCAGAGACACCCTGTGTTTAAAAAAAAGCGATGCCGTGTTTGACCAGTTGTCACCATCACAAGATGGAGAAGAGTTTTGTGATTGTGTGTGTGTGTCTGTGTCTGTGTGTGTGTGTGTGTCTGTACATGTGTGTGTGTCTGTACATGTGTGTGTGTCTGTACGTGTTTGTGTGTCTGTACGTGTTTGTGTGTCTGTACATGTGTGTGTCTGTATGTGTGTGTGTGTCTGTATGTGTGTGTGTCTGTGTGTGTCTGTACGTGTGTGTGTGTCTGTACATGTGTGTGTCTGTATGTGTGTGTGTCTGTATGTACGAGTGTGTCTGTACGTGTGTGTGTGTCTGTAGGTGTGTTTGTGTGTCTGTAGGTGTGTGTGTGTCTGTAGGTGTGTGTGTCTGTAGGTGTGTGTGTGTGTGTCTTTAGGTGTGTGTTTGTCTGTAGACGTGTGTGTGTGTGTCTGTAGACGTGTGTGTGTGTGTGTCAGTAGGTGTGTGTGTGTCTGTAGACGTGTGTGTGTGTCTGTAGACGTGTGTGTGTCTGTAGACGTGTGTGTGTGTCTGTAGACGTGTGTGTGTCTGTAGGTGTGTGTGTGTGTCTGCATGTGTGTGTGTGTCTGTAGGTGTGTGTGTGTCTGTAGGTGTGTGTGTCTGTAGGTGTGTGTGTGTGTAGGTGTGTGTGTGTCTGCATGTGTGTGTGTGTCTGTAGGTGTGTGTGTCTGTACGTGTGTGTGTCTGTAGGTGTGTGTGTGTGTCTGTACGTGTGTGTGTCTGTACGTGTGTGTGTCTGTACGTGTGTGTGTCTGTACGTGTGTGTGTCTGTACGTGTGTGTGTCTGTATGTGTGTGTGTCTGTACGTGTGTGTGTGTCTGTACGTGTGTGTGTGTCTGTACGTGTGTGTGTGTCTGTAGGTGTGTGTGTCTGTAGGTGTGTGTGTGTCAGTAGGTGTGTGGGTGTCTGTAGGTGTGTGGGTGTCTGTAGGTGTGTGTGTCTGTACGTGTGTGTGTGTGTGTAGGTGTGTGTGTGTCTGTAGGTGTGTGTGTGTCTGTACGTGTGTGTGTCTGTAGGTGTGTGTGTGTCTGTAGGTGTGTGTGTCTGTACGTGTGTGTGTGTCTGTAGGTGTGTGTGTGTCTGTACGTGTGTGTGTCTGTACGTGTGTGTGTGTCTGTAGGTGTGTGTGTGTCTGTACGTGTGTGTGTCTGTACGTGTGTGTGTCTGTGCAGGCACGAAGGTGAGGGTGGTGAAGGTGTACCTGGGAGACCCCCGCCCCCCTCCACGCTGCAACGTCCTCAAGCTGGCCCTGGATGAAATGGTGGAGATCCTGGAAGACAGCGACCCCCAGTGGTGGATGGTAGGTCCCTCTCTCTCTCTCTCTCTCTCTCTCTCTCTCTCTCTCTCCCTCCCCCCCCTTCCCCTCCCTCCCGGACCTCTCTCTTTCCCACCCCCACCCCCCTCTCTGTCCCTCTCTCCCACCCACCCACCTCTCTCTCTCTGTCTTTCTCTCTCTCTCTCTCTCTCTCTCTCTCTCTCTCTCTCTCTCTCTCTCTCTCTCTCTCTCTCTCTCTCTCTCCCTCCATCTCTCCTTCCTCACAGTTGGTGGCCTTTTCCATCCACAGGGACGGTCAGACCAGCAGGAAGGCTGGTTCCCCAAGGAGTGTGTCAAGTCAAGGATGACCGTAAGTGTCTTGTCCTGCAACTGTCTTTCATGTGTGTTTTTCATTCGGACACTTGCACATGTTGTGTTGTAGAGGGAAGCCTGCTGCTTCACTTTCTTAAAGGAAACAGTCTCTGCAGACTGGATCAAAACGTACTTCTGATGTAAGCTGTTTTTACAGTATAAAAATGCAGGTGTTGTAATGTGAATGATGAGTAAATGTTTTGATATTCCAAAGAGTCCCATCTATTTTGAGAGGAAAAGGGAAATGGTAATGGACTTGATGTCCACGGGTTGTTTTCACATTGATTATTTCACTTGCCAATTCACCTTTTGTTTTCTCTCTCTATGTATCCTTTCATCTCTCTTTGTCAGTCTACTCATTTGTCTGTCATTTTGCCTCTCTGTCTCTTTCTGTCACTCTGTCTTTCTCTCTCTCTGTCTCTCTCTCTCTCTATCTCTCTCTGTCTCTCTCTCTCTCTCTCTGTCTTTCTCTCTCTCTCTCTCTCTCTCTCTCTCTTTCTCTCTGTCTTTCTCTCTCTGTCTCTCTCTCTGTCTTTCTCTTTTTCTCTCTCTCTCTCTGTCTTTCTCTCTTTCTCTCTCTCTCTGTCTCTCTCTCTCTCTCTTTCTCTGTCTTTCTCTGTCTCTCTCTCTGTCTCTCTCTCTGTCTCTCTCTCTCTCTGTCTTTCTCTCTCTCTCTCTGTCTCTCTCTCTCTCTCTCTCTCTCTCTGTTTCTCTCTCTCTGTCTTTCTCTCTGTCTCTCTCTCTGTCTCTGTCTCTCTGTCTCTGTCTTTCTCTCTGTCTCTCTCTCTCCATTTGTCTTTCTCTCTCTCTCTCTCTCTCTCTCTCTCTCTCTCCCTCTCTTTCTCTCTGTCTATCTGTCTCTCTCTCTGTCTATTCTTCATGGTGATCTCTCTGTGTCTCTTTGCCAATCTTTTCTGTCCTCCTCTGTGTCTCTCTCTCTCTCCTCTTTCTGTCTCGATCTGTCGCTCTCTCTGTCCTCTCTGTAATCCTCTCCTCACATCCGTGCTGCTTTCTGTAAACAAAAAAATACCTGAAAAAAGATGGTTTGTCTTCTCTCTCGTCGTCTCTCTCTCTCTCATCGCTCATGTCTCTCGTCTTGTTCCGGGAAGCTCTCGTCGATGTGGTTGGTGAAAAATGAGAATCTCTCCTCTCCTCTAGACCTTGGATTTCATACCTTGAATGTTCTAGCTCAAGGAGCCAGCTTGTCATTTGCTTTGACACCACTGCATTGTGGGTCTTTCTTTCCTTCATGAGATTGGAATTCTGTTTTTGTCTTTCCACTGGGCCTTCTCACAACAGATGGCTTTCCACTTTTACAGGCAAAGCTGTGATAGGAGCCTTGTCGTTTGGACACCTTGAACCGAATGTTTTCTTTGTAGGCCTGCTGCAGGAGGTCTTCAAGCCAGTTCTATTTATTGATATCACTGCATCACCATTCCTCTCCCTTCCATGTGTCTTGTTGGACATGATGTGACCGTGACGCATTTTGGCCCCAAGGTTAGCAACTATGAGACCTCGCACCCCCTCCCCCTCCAGCCCACGCTGCCCGGGGACGGGGCCGCCAAGGGCGACCAGGAGAGCCCCAACTCCCTGGGCCTCATGCCATGGTAGGAAGTGCCACCAGTTGCCTCCCCTGCCAGCACCAGTTGTCGCCCCTGGCAGGCGGGGTTGCTTCCCTTTGATTTGGCCTGCAGCCTGATCCTTTTTTTGCACTTGGTGGCGCAGTTTGCCTGGTAGATTTTGTCCTGTACTGTGTGTTGCATGTTGCGTGTTGTGTGTTGCGTGTTTTTTGTTGTGTGTTGCACAGGTGGTCCAGTTTGTTTTGTTGTGTTGTCCCTATGGATTTGTTGTCTTTTTTTTTCCATTTGAAGTTTTGTGATTTGTATAGATTTTTTCTTGAAATTTTAAGCCCCAGCATCATCCTTGCCTGCTGAAGAACAGAGATTTTTGGGTAGTGGCCTTGTTTTGCTTTTGTAGTAGCAGTAGTGATGATACATCCTGCTCATTACACACACACACACACACACACACACACACACACACACACACACCTTCCCCCCACCCCCCCCCCCCCCCCCACCCCCCCACCCCCCACCCCCACCCCTTGTTCAAAACTCCTTTGTGACTACAAAGCTGTAGAACTGGCTTTGAAAAGATTGACCATGGAGGCGGTAGGGACTGGAACCAGTGCATTTTGTCCACTTCTCAGTGAGGACTGGGGGACAGCTGCTGAAGCCCTGTACTGTGTAGGTGATGGCTGGAGGCAAGTGGATGGCCTGTCTCCAGGGAACGGAAGTGTCATAGGCCCTAAGGTTGAGTCCATGACGGACACACTCTGGGTATAGTGACTGGCCTGTGAACTGGCCTGGAGTTTCCTTGCTTTGATTAAATCCGACAGCAAGTGCCTTTCTCATATTGTATTTCCCTTTCTTTTCCTTTATCAAACCCTTATGCAGTAGGCTTCCCCCCCACCCACCCCCAGTAGGCCTACCCCCGTAACTTAGATGCAATAGGACACACACACACACACACACACACACACACACACACACACACACACACACACACACACACACACACACCTCCCCAGGAAGTTTTGTTTTGAAGTTTTTTCTCCACAGTTGCTGCCAAAATTCACGGTCCTTTGCCCGTCCTGGATCACTTGCTGAAGCCTTGTTTTCCTTTTTGCTTACAAGAGTTGTTTCTGTTTTGTGACTTTTTTGGCAGCCAAGTTTCCACTTGCTGTTTCCTGCATCGCCTTCCACAGCTGCTCATGGCATGGAGCAAACACTCCTAGTTTGGTGTTGTTGTTGTTGTTGTTGTTGTTTTTGAAGTTTGCATTGCAGTTGGTCAGTTGGTCTGTCTGTCTGCTCATTTGATGCCCACCTCCTGGTGTGTTGTGGCATGTGTGTGTCCACGGGTGGCCCTGTTTGTTTGCGTTGTGGCATGTTGATGTGTTTATTTGTAGCGGAAAGTCTCATACCTGACCGTGGAGCCCAAATCCAAGTCCAATGGGTTTGAGGTGGCCCCCACCCCCTACACGTCCCTCCCCATGCCTACTGACTTGAATGACTGCCCGTGGTAGGTTGCACTCTAACCAACCTTAATTCAGTCCCCACAGTCGCAGCCACGGTGTTCTGCAGGCCCAGTAGATGCCAGGCCGTAGGAGTCGAGTGGGGACTAGGAGTGTTGGCCATGCGGTAGTAACCGAGCGTGATGGTGGGAAGGTAGACGACAGGAGTGATGTAGCCAGGCGTGATGGTGGGAAGGTAGACGACAGGAGTGATGTATCCAGGCGTGATGGTGGGAAGGTAGACAGCAGGAGTGATGTAGCCAGGCGTGATGGTGGGAAGGTAGACAGCAGGAGTGATGTAGCCAGGCGTGATGGTGGGTAGGTAGACGACAGGAGTGATATAGCCAGGCATGATGATAGGAAGGTAGACGACAGGAGTGATGTATCCAGGCGTGATGGTGGGAAGGTAGACGACAGGAGTGATGTAGCCAGGCGTGATGGTGGGAAGGTAGACAGCAGGAGTGATGTAGCCAGGCGTGATGGTGGGAAGGTAGACGACAGGAGTGATGTAGCCAGGCGTGATGGTGGGAAGGTAGACAGCAGGAGTGATGTAGCCAGGCGTGATGGTGGGAAGGTAGACAGCAGGAGTGATGTAGCCAGGCGTGATGGTGGGAAGGTAGACAGCAGGAGTGATGTAGCCAGGCGTGATGGTGGGAAGGTAGACAGCAGGAGTGATGTAGCCAGGCGTGATGGTGGGAAGGTAGACGACAGGAGTGATGTAGCCAGGCGTGATGGTGGGAAGGTAGACAGCAGGAGACAGGAGTGATGTAGCCAGGCGTGATGGTGGGAAGGTAGACAGCAGGAGTGATGTAGCCAGGCGTGATGGTGGGAAGGTAGACAGCAGGAGTGATGTAGACAGGAGTGATGTAGCCAGGCGTGATGGTGGGAAGGTAGACAGCAGGAGTGATGTAGCCAGGCGTGATGGTGGGAAGGTAGACAGCAGGAGTGATGTAGCCAGGCGTGATGGTGGGAAGGTAGACAGCAGGAGTGATGTAGCCAGGCGTGATGGTGGGAAGGTAGACGACAGGAGTGATGTAGCCAGGCGTGATGGTGGGAAGGTAGACGACAGGAGTGATGTAGCCAGGCGTGATGGTGGGAAGGTAGACAGCAGGAGTGATGTAGCCAGGCGTGATGGTGGGAAGGTAGACAGCAGGAGTGATGTAGCCAGGCGTGATGGTGGGAAGGTAGACAGCAGGAGTGATGTAGCCAGGCGTGATGGTGGGAAGGTAGACAGCAGGAGTGATGTAGCCAGGCATGATGGTGGGAAGGTAGACAGCAGGAGTGATGTAGCCAGGCGTGATGGTGGGAAGGTAGACGACAGGAGTGATGTAGCCAGGCGTGATGGTGGGAAGGTAGACAGCAGGAGTGATGTAGCCAGGCGTGATGGTGGGAAGGTAGACGACAGGAGTGATGTAGCCAGGCGTGATGGTGGGAAGGTAGACGACAGGAGTGATGTAGCCAGGCGTGATGGTGGGAAGGTAGACGACAGGAGTGATGTAGCCAGGCGTGATGGTGGGAAGGTAGACAGCAGGAGTGATGTAGCCAGGCGTGATGGTGGGAAGGTAGACAGCAGGAGTGATGTAGCCAGGCGTGATGGTGGGAAGGTAGACAGCAGGAGTGATGTAGCCAGGCGTGATGGTGGGAAGGTAGACAGCAGGAGTGATGTAGCCAGGCGTGATGGTGGGAAGGTAGACAGCAGGAGTGATGTAGCCAGGCGTGATGGTGGGAAGGTAGACAGCAGGAGTGATGTAGCCAGGCGTGATGGTGGGAAGGTAGACAGACAGGAGTGATGTAGCCAGGCGTGATGGTGGGAAGGTAGACAGACAGGAGTGATGTAGCCAGGCGTGATGGTGGGAAGGTAGACAGCAGGAGTGATGTAGCCAGGCGTGATGGTGGGAAGGTAGACAGCAGGAGTGATGTAGCCAGGCGTGATGGTGGGAAGGTAGACAGCAGGAGTGATGTAGCCAGGCGTGATGGTGGGAAGGTAGACAGCAGGAGTGATGTAGCCAGGCGTGATGGTGGGAAGGTAGACGACAGGAGTGATGTAGCCAGGCGTGATGGTGGGAAGGTAGACAGCAGGAGTGATGTAGCCAGGCGTGATGGTGGGAAGGTAGACAGCAGGAGTGATGTAGCCAGGCGTGATGGTGGGAAGGTAGACAGCAGGAGTGATGTAGCCAGGCGTGATGGTGGGAAGGTAGATGACAGGAGTGATGTAGCCAGGCGTGATGGTTGGAAGGTAGACAGCAGGAGTGATGTAGCCAGGTGTGATGGTGGGAAGGTAGACAGCAGGAGTGATGTAGCCAGGTGTGATGGTGGGAAGGTAGACAGCAGGAGTGATGTAGCCAGGCATGATGGTGGGAAGGTAGACATCAGGAGTGATGTAGCCAGGCATGATGGTGGGAAGGTAGACAGCAGGAGTGATGTAGCCAGGCGTGATGGTGGGAAGGTAGACAGCAGGAGTGATGTAGGCAGGCGTGATGGTGGGAAGGTAGACAGCAGGAGTGATGTAGCCAGGCGTGATGGTGGGAAGGTAGACGACAGGAGTGATGTAGCCAGGCATGATGGTGGGAAGGTAGACGACAGGAGTGATGTAGCCAGGCGTGATGGTGGGAAGGTAGACAGCAGGAGTGATGTAGCGAGGCGTGATGGTGGGAAGGTAGACATCAGGAGTGATGTAGCGAGGCGTGATGGTGGGAAGGTAGACAGGAGTGATGTAGCCAGGCGTGATGGTGGGAAGGTAGACAGCAGGAGTGCTGTAGCCAGGCATGATGGTGGGAAGGTAGACAGCAGGAGTGATGTAGCCAGGCATGATGGTGGGAAGATAGACAGGAGTGATGTAGCGAGGCGTGATGGTGGGAAGGTAGATGACAGGAGTGATGTAGCCAGGCGTGATGGTGGGAAGGTAGACGACAGGAGTGATGTAGCCAGGCGTGATGGTGGGAAGGTAGACGACAGGAGTGATGTAGCCAGGCGTGATGGTGGAAAGGTAGACAGGAGTGATGTAGCCAGGCGTGATGGTGGGAAGGTAGACAGTAGGAGTGATGTGGCCAGGCATGATGGTGGGAAGGTAGACAACAGGAGTGATGTAGCCAGGCGTGATGGTGGGAAGGTAGACAGCAGGAGTGATGTGGCCAGGCGTGATGGTGGGAAGGTAGACAGCAGGAGTGATGTAACCAGGCATGATGGTGGGAAGGTAGACAGGAGTGATGTAGCCAGGCATGATGGTGGGAAGGTAGACGACAGGAGTGATGTAGCCAGGCGTGATGGTGGAAAGGTAGACGACAGGAGTGATGTAGCCAGGCGTGATGGTTGGAAGGTAGACAGCAGGAGTGATGTAGCCAGGCATGATGGTGGGAAGGTAGACAGCAGGAGTGATGTAGCCAGGTGTGATGGTGGGAAGGTAGACAGCAGGAGTGATGTAGCCAGGCATGATGGTGGGAAGGTAGACAGCAGGAGTGATGTAGCCAGGCGTGATGGTGGGAAGGTAGACAGCAGGAGTGATGTAGCCAGGCGTGATGGTGGGAAGGTAGACGACAGGAGTGATGTAGCCAGGCGTGATGGTGGGAAGGTAGACAGCAGGAGTGATGTAGCCAGGCGTGATGGTGGGAAGGTAGACAGCAGGAGTGATGTAGCCAGGCGTGATGGTGGGAAGGTACACAGCAGGAGTGATGTAGCCAGGCGTGATGGTGGGAAGGTACACAGCAGGAGTGATGTAGCCAGGTGTGATGGTGGGAAGGTGGACAGCAGGAGTGATGTAGCCAGGTGTGATGGTGGGAAGGTAGACAGCAGGAGTGATGTAGCCAGGTGTGATGGTGGGAAGGTAGACAGCAGGAGTGATGTAGCCAGGCATGTTGGTGGGAAGGTAGACATCAGGAGTGATGTAGCGAGGCGTGATGGTGGGAAGGTAGATGACAGGAGTGATGTAGCCAGGCGTGATGGTGGGAAGGTAGATGACAGGAGTGATGTAGCCAGGCGTGATGGTGGGAAGGTAGACAGCAGGAGTGATGTAGCCAGGCGTGATGGTGGGAAGGTAGACAGGAGTGATGTAGCCAGGCATGATGGTGGGAAGGTAGACGACAGGAGTGATGTAGCCAGGCATGATGGTGGGAAGGTAGATGACAGGAGTGATGTAGCCAGGCGTGATGGTGGGAAGGTAGACAGCAGGAGTGATGTAGCCAGGCGTGATGGTGGGAAGGTAGACGACAGGAGTGATGTAGCCAGGCATGATGGTGGGAAGGTAGACAGCAGGAGTGATGTAGGCAGGCGTGATGGTGGGAAGGTAGACAGCAGGAGTGATGTAGCCAGGCGTGATGGTGGAAAAGTAGACAGCAGGAGTGATGTAGCCAGGCGTGATGGTGGGAAGGTAGACAGCAGGAGTGATGTAGCCAGGTATGATGGTGGGAAGGTAGACAGCAGGAGTGATGTAGCCAGGCATGATGGTGGGAAGGTAGACAGCAGGAGTGATGTAGGCAGGCGTGATGGTGGAAAGGTAGACGACAGGAGTGATGTATCCAGGCGTGATGGTGGGAAGGTAGACGACAGGAGTGATGTAGCCAGGCGTGATGGTGGGAAGGTAGACAGCAGGAGTGATGTAGCCAGGTGTGATGGTGGGAAGGTAGACGACCGGAGTGATGTAGCCAGGCGTGATGGTTGGAAGGTAGACAGCAGGAGTGATGTAGCCAGGCGTGATGATGGGAAGGTAGACAGGAGTGATGTAGGCAGGCGTGATGGTGGGAAGGTAGACAGCAGGAGTGATGTAGCCAGGCGTGATGGTGGGAAGGTAGACGACAGGAGTGATGTGGATGCTGGAAATGACAGGAGGCAGTCCAGAGCAAAGACTCATAAAGGTGACACCTGTAATCAGAAGGCGCTTCCAGGTGGGGAGAAACAGGGCGCTGTGTCTGTGTGGCTGTGGCTGTCCTGTCTGGCTTTGCCTTCAGCCCAGTGTCATCCATCGTGATCCGTTACAGTTCCAGTTCAGTGTTGTCTTCTTTGGACCTTTTTTCTTTTTTTAATATTGTTTAAATAATAAGTTTTGTTAGCTTGTCTATGCAGAGACAAGTCTGGCTTGGCAGTGGTGGGTTTTCATGGAAAGCAAGTCCATGCTTAGCTCAGTGGTGTGGTGGAGGTAGTGCCAGTGCCTGTAGAGAGACACGCTGGGGGGAATGGAAGCTACAGGAATGGGGAAAATTGTCCACTGAAGGGTTGCTACCAGACAGGGAACTGAATTCCCGAAGGAACTGAGAGATGGTTCAGCTGTGATGGACTGGAGGCTGCAACAGTCTGGAACAATTTGAGTGCCTTCTTTGGAGAAGGCTTGGTCGCTTTTTTCAAATGTATGATTTTTTAAAGCATTGGTATGTCTCATTCTCTAGTCAGTCTTGAAGGTTTTACAGTGTAGCGTGTACTAGGCCTGTGAACACCGTGGCTGGATTGTGATGAGGCAAAGCATGTGTGAAAAACTTGGAATTCCATAGTTCTTGAAGGGAGGATAGCGTTATAATCACATAGTGTAGATAATGAACAAGATAAAATCGAAAGTAGCAGTTGAATTAAAATTTTAAAAATCAAGGAATTTATACAATATAAACGATAATATCAAAACATTAGTTACTCACAGTGTGTAGTTTTTTTAATGTCTTTGTGGGTTTTGTTTGCTTTTGTTATGTTTTAGATGCTGCATATCTTCTATGAATAAGCTCGCTTTCCAAACCACTGAAGCAGCTGTGTAGGGCTTTCTCATGCCTGGCAGATGACAGCAGCCATTTGTCCTTATCGCCCAGAATAGACCTAGCGCCTTGCTGCAGCTTGCAATAGAAGTTGGCCTGGAAGCCATAGAGGCAGCGGTGAGGGCAGATAAACTGCTTGGTATCCAAGCCACTGTTCCAACGTCTGCCCTGTGATCAGAAGAAAGGAGGTCTTTGTGTTACTTATGTGCTACAAAGAGGGGCTTACAGTTACATGGAGGTATGATGTAGAAAAGTTGTCTCCAAGCCACTGTTCCAACGTCTGCCCTGTGATCAGAAGAAAAGAGGTCTTTGTGTTACTTACATGCTACAAAGAGGGGCTTACAGTTACATGGAGGTATGATGTAGAAAAGTTGTCTGCAGGTCTGCCCAGACTTTGAGTGGGCCAGTCACAGCCTGGTTTGCAGGCTGGCTGAGATGGTGTATATCATTAACTCTGTTTCTACACCTGGCTGTTGTAGAACTGGCAGACCTCAGTATGTTTATCTATGGTCAGAGCTGTTTTCAATTTTGATTAGCATTTAGAAATTTGATTTAATGTCAGTAGCAAGTTTACCGTATCAGGTGGGAGAAGGAGAGGCAGGCAGAGAAAGAGGGGAAGACAACATTAAATAGTGGACAGGCTTGACCTTTGCTGACTCACAGCGAGCCACAGAGGATAGAGATCGATGGAGGAAGATTGACCGAAAGTCATCAGTGGTGCCTCAACAACCCATCTCAGGGTTAAGAGACTGAACTGAACTGAACTGAGCAAGTTTACAGATTAGTTTTTGTGCTTGAATTGGTTCAAATTCTGCATGCCAGGTTTGCATTTTGGTTATGTTCCAACCCTTGATTTGTGCATGTACGGCTTCTTCCATTGGAGAATGCGATACTTTTATGTTCCATCTTGCAAAAGTGATAGGAAGAAATTGTTTGTGGTGTCTTGAAATGACTTGTTCAGAGAAGGGGCGAGATATTTATAGGTGGCAAAGAACATTCAGAATTGTCATGCAAACTTGTCGAGAAGCTTGAAAATCAACCTTCTGTAAGTACATGTCAAGTTTTTCTCAACTTAAATCTAAGTATGACCAGTCTAACTTAATCCGAGAGTATGACCACTTATCTGCACACTAGCACTTGCACATTGACATACTCACCCCACCCCTCCACACACGTGTACATGCATGTATGCACTTGGTTTTACACATACACTCTCTCGCTCTGTCTGTCTCCCCCCTCCCTTTCCCTCCCAGCTAGTCCCTGATTTGCCACTTGATGAGTGCAGGCTGGCAGTCAGTGGGCAATTTCCTATAGGAACTCGGCACGGCTCACAAGGCAAAACCTTGCAGGAAATCTCGCTCTACAGTGTGCGCTGGTCTCACCTGTGCAGGGAGATAGCTGGCATGGCTGTTGCCTGCCTAGCTGTTTCTGGACAGTGTCAGAAACACGCAGCTCATCTCCTCGTGGGATGGAACCCAGAGAGCCAGGATGAAAGGCAGGAAAGTGGACACCTGTGGTTGGGTGCCCAGCACATGTTGACTGCACTGCATGGCTGTGGTAAGCGTTGTTCTGTGCACTGGAGATCCAATATGATTGTGGAAGGAGAGACAGACCATGGTGGATTTACAAAGGCAGCAGTTGCTGATTGGTGTGTTGCCTGCGATCTTTCCCCAGCCTTTTCCCATGCAGTAGTCACATCCATCCTCCACTCTCAGCTCTTCGATGGAAGAGGGCAAAAACTGTGCCGGCACACATTGGTAGAGTCCTGAATGGTTCCATGCTTGAATGTACCACTGGACCAAGAGCTGCCTGTTTCCTTGTTCCAGTTATGGACACACTGGTAAATCTTTGGAGAGCATGTCTGTGCATTCACGCCTTGCACGCCCAGAAGATTTCTGGGTTGCTGCAACAGGCAGGTGTTGTGATGTCCTCGCAGAATGGACAGTGCTGCTGAAATAGAGTAGATTGACTTGCTTCAAACTTTCACAGCGAGGCTGTTGTATGAATTCTACTCTGGAGCTTTCTCTGCCATTGTGTTCTTTGCTGACTAGTCAGTGGAATCTTGCAGTGTGAATCACTGTGGAAACTGTCTTGTCACGTTCATCTGCACAGTGCCTTTCCAATCCGAGCATGCCAGCCTGCCCAAGTGTGACCATCACGGTGTGCACCCTGCCTGATTCTAGGCTGGGAATGAACTAATGGACACGGGCAGTCAGACCTACACATCATGTGTTTTCAAATGAAGTGTGTTTCTCTGTTCAGATCATGTGTGTTCACTTTGGTGTGCCTCTTGTGATTCAATGCACAGTCTGTGATGATTTGTTGTAAATATTGCCAGTTCTTGCATTTGGCTTTGCTTCAGTGGTTTGCTATTTTAAAAAATGCCAACTGCTGATGAATAACTAGAATACTTTGATCAACATGCTACAGAC
This sequence comes from Theodoxus fluviatilis, assembly GCA_034096865.1. Classification (NCBI taxonomy): domain Eukaryota; kingdom Metazoa; phylum Mollusca; class Gastropoda; order Cycloneritida; family Neritidae; genus Theodoxus; species Theodoxus fluviatilis. Next base: position 64,945 of record JAWQFJ010001970.1, on the reverse strand, counting down.
ATGGAGAATGTCCCAGGGAGGCAAGCAGTGATGCTGGATACAAACTTCCTTAATCAGATATGTAGATACTTATCGAAAGTCTCATTAGAATGTTGAAGAGGTACACACACACACACACACACGCACAGACACACACACACACACGCACAGACACACACACACACACAATCACACACAAATGCACAGACATGCAGAAACACAAATGCACAAACATGCACACACACACATATGCACACACATACAGACATGCGCACAGAAACACAACTGTGCACACACACTTAGACATGCACACACACACACAGACATGCCATGCACACACACACAGACATGCACACACACACAGACATGCACACACACACACAGACATGCACACACACACACAGACATGCACACAGAGACATGCACACACACAGACATGCACACACACACAGACATGCACACAGAGACATGCACACACACACACACAGACATGCACACACACAGACATTCACACACAGAGACATGCACATACAGACATGCACGCACACACACACAGACATGCACACACAGACATGCACACACACACACAGACATGCACACAGAGACATGCACATACACACAGACATGCACACACACACAGACATGCACACACAGACATGCACACACAGACATGCACACACACACAGACATGCACACACAGACATGCACACACAGACATGCACCCACACGGACACACTGAGGCACAAGGCAGGCCTACATCCCATGCATGGAGGCCCAGCACATAGCCGACACCAATAAGACACGCCCACTTGGCATCTTTGGTGTGGATCATGACCATCTCCCTTGCATCCCCATCTCGTGTCCCCCACACTTTCTCCCTTCCATCCCCATCTCGTGTCCCCCACACTTTCTCCCTTCCATCCCCATCTCGTGTCCCCCACACTTTCTCATCCTCATCTCGTGTCCCCCACACTTTCTCCCTTCCATCCCCATCTCGTGTCCCCCACACTTTCTCCCTTCCATCCCCATCTCGTGTCCCCCACACTTTCTCTCTTCCACCCCTATCTCGTGTCCCCCACACCAACTCCCTTCCATCCCATTCTCGTGTCCCCCCCCACACACACACACACACCATCTCCCTTCCATCCCCATCTCGTGTCCCCCCCCCCACTTTCTCCCTTCCATCCCCATGTCCCCCCCACACTTTCTCCCTTCCATCCCCATCTTGTGTCCCCCACACTCTCTCCCTTCCTTCCCCATCATGTGTCCCCCACACTTTCTCCCTTCCATCCCCATCTCGTGTCCCCCACACCATCTCCCTTCCATCCCCATTTCGTGTCCCCCACACTCTCTCACTTCCATCCCCATCTCGTGTCCCCCACACTTTCTCCCTTCCATCCCCATCACGTGTCCCCCACACTTTCTCTCTTCCATCCCCATCTCATGTCCCCCACACTTTCTCCCTTCCATCCCCATCTCGTGTCCTCCACACTTTCTCTCTTCCATCCCCATCTCGTGTCCCCCACACTTTCTCCATTCCATCCCCATCTCGTGTCCCCCACACCATGTCCCTTCCATCCCCGTCTCGTATCCCCCCACCATCTCCCTTCCATCCCCATCTCGTGTCCCCCACACTTTCTCCCTTCCATCCCCATCTCGTGTCCCCCCCACTTTCTCCCTTCCATCCCCATCTCGTGTCCCTCCCACTTTCTCCCTTACATCCCCATCTCGTGTCCCCCACACCATCTCCCTTCCATCCTCGTCCCCCCCACCTTCTCTCTTCCATCCCCATCTCGTGTCCCCCACACCATCTCCCTTCCATCCTCGTCCCCCCCACCTTCTCTCTTCCATCCCCATCCTGTGTCCCCCCCACCATCTCCCTTCCATCCCCATCTCGTGTCCCCCCCCACTTTCTCCCTTCCATCCCCATCTCGTGTCCCCCCCCACTTTCTCCCTTCCATCCCCACCTCGTGTCCCCCACACTCTCTCCCTTCCATCCCCATCTCGTGTCCCCCACACTTTCTCTCTTCCATCCCCATCACGTGTCCCCCCCACTTTCTCCCTTCCATCCCCATCACGTGTCCCCCCCACTTTCTCCCTTCCATCCCCATCTCGTATCCCCCCCCACCATCTCCCTTCCATCCCCATCTCGTGTCCCCCCCACTTTCTCCCTTCCAACACCATCTCGTGTCCCCCACACTTTCTCTCTTCCATCCCCATCTCGTGTCCCCCACACCATCTCCCTTGCATCCCCATCTCGTGTCCCCCAAACTTTCTCCCTTCCATCCCCATCTCGTGTCCCCCACACTTTCTCATCCCCATCTCGTGTCCCCCACACTTTCTCCCTTCCATCCCCATCTCGTGTCCCCCACACCATCTCCCTTGCATCCCCATCTCGTGTCCCCCAAACTTTCTCCCTTCCATCCCCATCTCGTGTCCCCCACACTTTCTCCCTTCCATCCCCAT
>JAWQFJ010001970.1:50000-57500 GCA_034096865.1 Theodoxus fluviatilis | reverse complement strand
GTGCTGGCTGTGTAGAGGTTGGGATGCAGCTTTTATTGGGCTCTGTTCCTATTCCTGGTTGTTGCGAGGTCATGGTGGCATGCCCTGTGGCTTTCAGTGTGGATTGCTTTTTATTTTTTCTTGTTTATTTCATTTTCAGCATGAGCTTTTTTGTTTTTGTTTCCAGATTGCTCATGCATGACACTTTCAGGAAATCTGAAAACTATTGATTTACAGTTGGGTTTTTTTCTCCCTGGAGATAATGTGTTTTATAAGTTAGGCAAGTCACAATTTTGAAATGTATGCAGTTGTGGTTGCATGAACATAGTTCTGGTTACATGTATGTAGTTGTGGTTACATTCTGTAATTTTGGTTACATGTATGTAGTTGTGGTTACATTTGTGGTTACATGTATGTAGTTATGGTTACATTTGTGGTTACATGTATGTAGTTGTGGTGATGGCGAACTTTGACCTGGAGACGTAGAAGCTCCACCACTGGTCTTCGAGTCCTGGAGGAACTTCAGGGAAGGCGGACGGCGGAATTCCAGTGAGAGGGGCCGCCACCAGCACCACACAGTTGCAGACTTCACTCTCCCTGAGATGGGAGGGGGTGGGACATCACTCTATCTGAGACAGGAGGGGGTGGGTCTTCACTCTAGCTGGGACAGGAGGGGGTGGGACATCACTCTAGCTGGGACAGGAGGGGGTGGGACATCACTCTAGCTGGGACAGGAGGGGGTAGGACATCACTCTAGCTGGGACAGGAGGGGGTGGGACATCACTCTCCCTGAGACAGGAGGGGGTGGGACATCACTCTCCCTGAGACAGGAGGGGGTGGGACATCACTCTCCCTGAGACAGGAGGGGGTGGGACATCACTCTAGCTGAGACAGGAGGGGGTGGGTCTTCACTCTAGCTGGGACAGGAGGGGGTGGGACATCACTCTAGCTGGGACAGGAGGGGGTGGGACATCACTCTAGCTGGGACAGGAGGGGGTGGGACATCACTCTAGCTGGGACAGGAGGGGGTGGGACATCACTCTAGCTGGGACAGGAGGGGGTGGGACATCACTCTAGCTGGGACAGGAGGGGGTAGGACATCACTCTAGCTGGGACAGGAGGGGGTGGGACATCACTCTAGCTGGGACAGGAGGGGGTTGGACATCAGTCTAGCTGGGACAGGAGGGGGTGGGACATCAGTCTAGCTGTAACAGGAGGGGGTGGGACATCACTCTCCCTGAGACAGGAGGGGGTGGGTCTTCACTCTAGCTGGGACAGGAGGGGGTGGGACATCACTCTAGCTGGGACAGGAGGGGGTGGGACATCACTCTAGCTGAGACTGTTGGTTACTGGCATCGCACGTCAGGTTTAATGCAACTCCAGTCCAGTTGCTTGTGTGTTGCCATGCCAACACATGGTCGTCCTTGCTGACACTGTGCTGATGCTGTGTTCCTTGCTGCAGGCGGTTCACGGATCCTGGGCTATACAGTGGCAGTGTACGACTACTCCGCCACCTCCACCTCCCAGGTCTCCCTCAAGGCGGGAGACCGCGTGGCCGTCCTCAGCAAGAATGGCAGCGACAAAGGCTGGTGGAAGGGAGAGAACCTCCGTACCAAGAAGGTGGGGGCTCCACCATTTGCATGCATGCATACATACACTTATGTGCTAGCATATGCATTCACAGACATACATTTACACACATACACACACACACACACAGGCATGCAGACATACACACATACTCATGCATACACATATGCATGCACACATACACATATTCATGGGAACATATGTATATGTATGCACATGCAGGTATGCACACACACACACACATACACATGCATGCACACACACACAAGTCACATACACACTCATACATACACACATGCCCACACACACACACACACACATACATATACACACACAAACGCACACATACACACACACATGTACACACACACACACACACATGTACACACACACACACACACACACACACATGTACATACACACACATGTACATACACACACACACACACACTTGTACATTCATTCACACACACACACATACATACACAAGTCACAAACCCACACATACATACACACATGCCCACACACACACACACACACACACACATACACACACAAACATGTACACACATACACACACAAACATGTACACACATACACACACACACACACACACACACATACACACACAAACATGTACACACATACACACACACACATGTACACACATACACACACACACAATTACAAGGTGCATGGATACATCCTAGCACACAGTCTGAGCTGCCTCATCACTGCCATGTCAGATTCAAGTTGGAGCTGGTTCGTGTGGTGTGAAGCAGTGTTCCCTCTGTAGCATTGTGCCCTATTTGGGTTTGACCCACCTTCCCAGGTGGGTAAGGATGCAAAATCAGGAAGAGCTGAACCCAAAGTGTTTTATCCATCACTAATCAAACCACTGATCTACACCTCCAAGTGATTCTTGTGGTCAATTTTGTATTTTCAGGTGGGGTACTTTCCCCTGACCTATGTGTCGGATGAGGACGAATGACAGACGGATATCGGATGAGGATGAATGACAGACTGCACAGGGATGAACGAAGCTTCTTCACTTGCAACACATGGAATTCCTCCTCCCCCTCTTGACAATACAAGCGTTCGCCTCTCACTCTGTGCTGACTGCGAGGACGACCACCACGCCTGGCTTGGGTCAGGGAGCAGCACTGGAGCGGTGCAGTTCGGGGCTGGGTGTATAATCATGGGATGGGATGGTGTCTTGCAGCCTGCAGACAGTAGACACATACAGACACATACAGACTGATAGAAGGGCAAAGAGATGGACAAACCACATGCACACACACACACACACACACACACACACACACAATCCCTAGCCCCAGGTAGAGGAAGAGAAACAGACAAATGGATGGACAAACAGACAAATGGATTGACAAGCAGACAAGTGGATATACAAACAGACATATGGATAGACAAACAGAGATATGGATAGACAGACAAATGGATGGACAAACAGACAAATGGATGGACAAACAGACAAATGGATCGACAAGCAGAGAAGTGGATAGACAGACAAGTGGATAGACAAACAGACATATGGATAGACAAACAGATGAATGGATAGACAAACAGACAAATGGATCGACAAGCAGAGAAGTGGATAGACAAACAGACAAATTGATAGACTGACATATGGATAGACAGACAAATGGATAGACAAACAGATAAATGGATAGACAAACAGACAAATTGATAGACTGTCATATGGATAGACAGACAGACATATGGATAGAAAAACAGACATATGGATAGACAAACAGATGAATGGATAGACAAACAGACAAATGGATCGACAAGCAGAGAAGTGGATAGACAAACAGACAAATTGATACACTGACATATGGATAGAAAAACAGACAAATGGATAGACAAACAGATGAATGGATAGACAGGCAGCCAGACCCAGCTTTGCAGCCAGTGTCCCCACCAGCAGTGGTATTGAGACTTTTTCCCAACTGCAGCAACAGAGTCCTCAACAGCACAGCCAGTAACAGCTGCAGCATGACCAACAGGCGCAAAACAGCTTCAACTGTTAAAACAACAGTAGCAACTGCAGAGCAATAGGAGCAGCACCTATAACAGCAACACCTGTTAGAGCAACAGTAGCTACACCTGTGATAATAATACCTATGAATACAACAGCAACAGCAACACCATGCTCTGACTATGACAGCAGCAACAACAGCGACAGAACGACTACCATCATCACCACCACTCCCGTAGGAACCCAGGTGTGCCCTGGACCAGACAGTTCTGTGGGGAAGGTTTCTCCCTGTAGAGCGGTCTTGCCGTAGGGGAAGACTTCCTCAGCATGATGGGTAGAAGACGACCAATGGTGGAAGTCAGTTTGGAAGACAGAAGGGGTGATGGAGGACGGAGTGGAGAGACGATGGGGCCTGGTTTCCTTTCCATGTCTCCGTGTGTGTGCAGGGGAAGGGTGGCCATCTCGCCTCTCTCTCCAGCTGCTAAGCCTGCTGACCTGCGTTTGCCAGGCTGGTCACATCACCTGTCTGTCTGCCACACCCAGGGTACAGAGGCAGACCAACTGCCCAACTGTGCTGCGAAACCTGCATGTTTGGTGTTTTTTAAATAAATCTTTTAATTTTTAGTTTCTTGTTGTTTTGTTTGTCTGTTACCTGTGCTAGCTCTGCAGCCATGATTGTAAAATATTGTGTACTTTTTCAGTTCAGTTTGTATCCATCTTTTGTTGCATTGTTCACATTTGAATGGTATTAACTGAATCAAGTGCTAGGGTATATAGTGAGTGTGAGAGAAAGGCCTTGATTTGTGGTGGCTTGTTGTAGAGATTCTGTGATAATTGTCAGTGGCTGCTGCCTTCCTTAGAGCTTGAGCCAGCAGCTTTTTCCTCACAGGTCAACGTGGAATGAGAAGTAAAAATTTATTTGGTGGAAAAACTTTCAGCAGACATGCACAGATAAAAATGTACATCAGAAATTGTATAGATTTTAATTGAGAGAGTTCTTTTGAAGTACAAAGAGTTCACGATTGTGCCAATTGGGTTGATCAAGATGGTTCCTTGGAAGCAAACCTTCGTGTCACTTTAGAATGCAGAGTTAGTTTGGAAAGGGCGGGATCTGTAGATGATGATGGGATGGTTTGTAATGCTTGAAAATAATAAATCTTTTATTTCTGCCATAATGAAGCATTGTGCAACAGCACCTTTGCAGTTGACATTTTGAAGAGAATTGAATGAATAGTTATTTAAACTGTTTCCTGTTTAGTCTGGAGAAGTCTGACACGCGAGTTTGGTACCCCTGCAATACAAACTGCTGTGCTGGCCGCGGATGTCTGCAAAGATGGCGTCCTTTTTTTTCTGCATCTCGGTCCTGCAGCTTGGCTTGTCCAGGCCCTGCATAGATTGTGGTCATCTGTAGGTCATGCGTCGTCCATAGGTCATGCGTCGTCCATAGGTCATGCATTGTCTATTGGTCATGCGTTGTCTATTGGTCGTGCATCGTCCATAGATAACACATCATCTGTAACCCAGAACCTTTTGACTATGTATCCAGAGTCCATCCTCCCTCTGGCAACCCACCAGTCTCCATCCATCCTCCCTCTGGCAACCCACCAGTCTCCATCCATCCTCCCTAGTGCAACCCGCCAGTCTGGGTGGAAAGCAGCTGTTGATAATGCAACCAACAGCTGCTACATCAAAGATGATGATGATAGGGACCAGAGGATGAAGATGATCACTGATAAAAGTGACATGTTCAGGGCATGAGTATTCATTTCTTTTTGACACAGGTCATGTGAAAAGGTCAAGGAACAAATGAACAAAGCAGCATAGCGAATGGACAGCTCCACGTAGGTGTCGCTGTGTCTAGAGACGAGGCATACACAGACCTAGGCTCAGAGACTTCACTGGTCTGCTGTGACTGAGAGACTCGACAGTCTACTGTTACTTAGAGACTCGACAGTCTACTGTGACTGAGAGACTTGACTTAGTCTACTGTGACTGAGAGTCTACTGTGACTGAGAGTCTACTGTGACTGAGAGTCTTGGCCTGCTGTGACTTAGTCTACTGTGACTGAGAGTCTACTGTGACAGAGAGACTTATTATATCAACAGATATACTTACTCTACTGTGGCTAAGAGACTTAACCTGCTGAATTGGGGCTGACAGACTTGACATGCCCTACTGTAGCTCTACTGTTGCTCTACTGTTGTTCTACTGTTGTTCTACTGTAGCTCTACTGTTGTTCTACTGTTACTCTACTGGCAAAACTAAAGAGAGCAGAGCACGACAGATGTCTTTGGGTTGTGACTAGAAGCCAGCTATTTTGCTACTTAGAGAAAGTTGATATTGCTCTGGCGTTTTCCAGGACTTGCCTACACAGATGCTTGCAACTTCTTTAGCCATAATCACTGTAAATACAAAAGAGGACTGACTAATTGTATCTGTATGTATATGGGTGCTTGTTAGTGTATTTGATCTTCATCTTGTTTTCTTCCGTGTTCTTCCATTTGTAGATGTGGAAGTCAGAGGGTGGTGCTAGCAGAGGTTTTGAAGTGGCTTTCAGTCTCAGTCTTTAACAAGAGGGTCTTTCCTGATGATGAATAGCAAAGTATTTCATTTTTTTGTGACCTTGTCAGCTGCAGATGTGGATCTGGCAGTATTGACTTGAGAGGGTCGGTACCGGGAGGCTTGTTGAAGACATCTGGGTCTTTCTTCAGCATGAATGAGATCAGCCAATCCTCACAGGGTCTGGCTGTGTGCTCTTCTTGATGAGTTTGGATGTTGTGTTACCACTTTGTGTATTCTGTACCATGCTTCGTGTGTACACAGCATCTACTGACATAGAGACAGAGAGGAGATAAAGTCATCCTGTATACAAACAAGCATAAATCAAGTGTTTCTAGTGGAAGTGTTGTGTGCAAAAGTAGAAGTGGTGGCGTTTGTCGGGAATAAGTTTTTCAGGAACAGACGTGTGTGAATTCATCTTGGAGAGGCAGCCATGTGGTTTTTTTAATATATTAGAAGACCAGGAGGAGGAGAACATTTGGTGAAATGCATCGTCTTGTGCCAAACACTCACGCAGGACTGCCACTCATGTTACTTGTGGTGGGATTTGAGATGATTAACGACGGTGATGATGAAGATGAATGTGATGATGTGTTGGCGTGAAAGTTGTAATTGGCTTTCAGAGAATGTTTGCTTGCTGACTGATGTTAATCTCATTGCAGAATTGTAAGTTTTCCTTTCTGTTAACATTTGAAATTATTCTGGTATATGTGTGATTTGTATATCTTACACAATTTTTCTTCCTTCCTGTACATTTTGAGTCTTAAACGGTGCCGATATTTGGACATTTTAGGACAGACGTCAGAATTCTTCCAATGCAGCAGTTTTTTGTTTTGTTTTTTGTTGTTGTTTTTTTAATACTCCGAGGCCATTGTTGCTTTGAAAAGAAAAAAAAGCTGTCTAAAAATTGTTGTACAGACCTTGTAGCTGGTGTCATTTTTCTGCTGCAGTGGTGTGCAGGCAGTGAGTGGAGTGGCTCTGGCAGTGGAGTGGAGCTGTGGAGTGGAGTGGAGATTTGTGGAGTGGAGAGTTGTTAAGCGGAGAGTTGTGGAGTGGAGAGTTGTGAAGTGGAATGGAGGAGGCTGTTGAGATGGGCAGAAGGGACGGGGGGATAGGAAGAGCCTTCCTTCTCGCTGCTGGCCACACCCGACTACACAGAAACTCCCTCGCTGCCAGCAACCAGAGCTTGTGCTGTCACACACACCCGTTTTGTTGATTCTCTGTTGCAATGCTCAATGAACTGAACATCATTTGTCTGTGAATAGATTTCCTTTCCTACCCACCCCTACCCCACCCCACCCTACCCCACCCCCATCCTTTGTGATTTATGCAGGAAGAATAAAGGCTGTCATTAATGGACTTCACCAGAC
>JAWQFJ010001970.1:27500-42500 GCA_034096865.1 Theodoxus fluviatilis | reverse complement strand
TCTCAGAGTGAAGAACTATGGAGCTCCTAACACACTGTTGGCAGGGGAGGCGGCAAAGTCTGTAGAGTGCCTTGGAGGCGAAGGATATACAACTGTCCTCAAACAAGTGAAGTAGATTTTCTAAACAGAATTGTCATGAAGAAGACAAGTGCTTCTATTCTTGAGTTGAAGATTCTGGGTTGCACTCATTGAAAGGGCATGAAAAATGAAGAATGGGTTGATTTCACCCAAGATGGAGAGAGGTCTGTGCAGGTGTTGGTTAATTCCATCACACCTGTCCTCAAGACACAGTAGACAGGTGAAGGCTAATGGACCCATTCCATCTCACCTGTCCTCAAGACAGTAGACAGGTGAAGGCTAATGGACCCATTCCATCTCACCTGTCCTCAAGACAGTAGACAGGTGAAGGCTAATGGACCCATTCCATCGCACCTGTCCTCAAGACACAGTGGGTAAATGTTAATGGACCCATTCCATCACACCTGTCCTCAAGACACAATGGGTAAATGTTAATGGACCCATTCCATCACACCTGTCCTCAAGACACAGTGGGTAAATGTTAATGGACCCATTCCATCACACCTGTCCTCAAGACAGTAGACAGGTGAAGGCTAATGGACCCATTCCATCTCACCTGTCCTCAAGACACAATGGGTAAATGTTAATGGACCCATTCCATCACACCTGTTCTCAAGACACAGTGGGTAAATGTTAATGGACCCATTCCATCACACCTGTTCTCAAGACACAGTGGGTAAATGCTAATGGACCCATTCCATCACACCTGTTCTCAAGACACAATGGGTAAATGCTAATGGACCCATTCCATCACACCTGTTCTCAAGACACAGTGGGTAAATGCTAATGGACCCATTCCATCACACCTGTTCTCAAGACACAGTGGGTAAATGCTAATGGACCCATTCCATCTCACCTGTCCTCAAGACACAGTGGGTAAATGCTAATGGACCCATTCCATCACACCTGTTCTCAAGACACAGTGGGTAAATGCTAATGGACCCATTCCATCACACCTGTTCTCAAGACACAGTGGGTAAATGCTAATGGACCCATTCCATCACACCTGTCCTCAAGACACAGTGGGTAAATGTTAATGGACCCATTCCATCACACTTGTCCTCAAGACACAGTAGACAGGTAAATGTTAATGGACCCATTCCATCACACCTGTTCTCAAGACTCAGTAGACAGGAAAAGGCAGATGAACGGCATCTTCTCTTGGAACTGACAGGAAGTGTGGGAACCAGGAATATTAAACAGAAAGGCAGCATACAAGTGATGGCTCCATCTCAAGGATGAAAGCCATTATGGTGACACATTTTGCATATATATTTTTTCATACTCGGAGGAAATTGAAAATATTTTCATTTCATTGTAAAGACAGAATTTTTACTTGATTGCATTTGAATCCGGTGGAACCGACGCAGATGTGAAGGCAAGAATTGGAAAAGCCAGGACAGCCTTCCTCCAACTGAAAAATATTTGGAGTTCAAGAGACCTGTCTATCAAAACAAAGATCAGGATTTTCAACACCAATGTTAAGTCTGTTCTGCTCTACGGCGCCGAAACATGGAGGACCACTGTAACCACCAACAAGAAGATCCAGACATTCATCAACACATGTCTGCGCCGCATTCTACAGATACGATGGCCTGAAAAGATCAGCAACGAGGAGCTCTGGCAATGCACAAACCAACAATCAGCAGACCAAGAGATCATTCAAAGGCGCTGGAGATGGTTAGGGCACACATAACGCAAACCGGTCTCAAACACCACCAGACAGTCCCTTTCATGGAACCCGCAAGGGAAGAGAAAGAGAGGTAGACCTCGCAACAGTTGGCACCGAGACCGGGACGCCGATGTCAAGAGAACAGGCCACTCCTGGGGACAGTTGGAAAAGATTGCTCAGGACCGGGATGGCTGGAGAACCTTTGTTTGTGGCCTATGCCCCAGGAGGGGTCAAAGGCGTAAGTAAGTAAGCATTTGAATCCTGTGACTGATGAAATCTGTTCAGCAGCTGGTCCATTGCAGTGTAGTGATTTGGTTGCAAACAGTCTGTTCCAGTGACATGGACACAGGTGTGACAATTGCCACACAGGTGTGACATTTGCCACACAGGTGTGACATTGCTACACAGGTGTGATGTTTGCCAGACGGTGGTGTCCACTGAAATCCCACATGCTGATAACTGGCAAATGCCAGCGACCGATTGTTCTAGGATGCCTGTGCTGTAATGATTTAATGAACTAAGTTATGCCGAGGTGAGCTTGAGAATGACTGGTCAGGTGCCTGCCTCTTCAGAACTTGTCTGAATGATGGTGAATGTTTTCTTCTTGTGATTTCAGTTGTGTGTTTTTCATGTTTTCAGTGTTGTGATATTTGGATTACTTCCTGTAATTATGCCTAGCCACATTGGCTGAGTAAAGGTAAATTCCAAGAAAGCAGTTGTTATGTGCCTTATGTTATGCATTATTCGCATTATTCAGGCTTCATGCTTATCATGCTCCAAGGCCAACAACAAACAAATTTTGGTTACCGTGACCCAACCGACCCAATTTTTGTCTGCCAATCCTAAACTCTTTTTTTTCAATCATGCAAAAAGTTAGTTTTTAAAAAAAGGAAAAAAGGGGGGGAAATTGCTGGTAATTAACATATTGTGTTCCTGTCCCACCTTCCTGCCATATGAGTGCTTTGGGAATCCACTATTGCAGTATTCCAATATTACTATTTCAGCTAAATTGTGATTTATATTCAATCTGGGTTCTTCTACAAAATAAGAAATAAAAAGTTCAACTGACCCACTGACTCAACCTATGCTGACCTCGAGACTGTAACCACAGCTATTTTTTCTTCTGGCCTGAACCAAAACCTGGTGTGTGCTTCTGCCATCAAGCCTGATCCAAAACCTGGTGTGTGCTTCTGCGATCAAGCCTGAACTGCTGTTTAACTTTGCACAGTGAAAGTACTTGTGAATTCTCACTTGTTTCATATTCCTGCAGAACTTGCAAGTCTTTTGCAAACACAAGATTTCTGAGACCCATCCAGAAGAAAACTGTAACAAAAACGTCTGTGTAATCTTAAAAAAAGTTCAAACATAAACAAGGGCGGACATGAGAAAATAATTCTATAAGACCAGCTGAAATGTCACCCTGCCAGAGATGGCATCAACTAAAGGCTTGGAACAGAAGCCAGTGGACAGGGATGACATCAACTAAAGGCTTGGAACAGAGGCCAGTGGACAGGGATGACATCAACTCAAGGCTTGGAACAGAAGCCAGTGGACAGGGATGACATCAACTCAAGGCTTGGAACAGAAGCCAGTGGACAGGGATGACATCAACTCAAGTCTTGGAACAGAAACCAGTGGACAGGGATGACATCAACTCGAGGCTTGGAACAGAAACCAGTGGACAGAGGTGACATCAACTCAAGGCTTGGAACAGAAGCCAGTGGACAGAGGTGACATCAACTCAAGGCTTGGTACAGAAGCCAGTGGACAGAGGTGACATCAACTCAAGGCTTGGTACAGAAACCAGTGGACAGGGATGACATCAACTCGAGGCTTGGAACAGAGGCCAGTGGACAGGGATGACATCAACTCAAGGCTTGAAACAGAGGACAGTGGACAGAGGTGACATCAACTCAAGGCTTGGAACAGAAGCCAGTGGACAGGGATGACATCAACTCAAGGCTTGGAACAGAAACCAGTGGACAGAGATTACATCAACTCAAGGCTTGGAAGAGAGGCCAGTGGACGGGGATGGCATCAACTCAAGGCTTGGAACAGAAACCAGTGGACAGGGATGACTTCAACTCAAGGCTCGGAACAGATGCCAGTGGACAGGGATGACATCAACTCAAGGCTCGGAACAGAGGCCAGTGGACAGGGATGACATCAACTCAAGGCTTGGAACAGAAACCAGTGGACAGAGATGACATCAACTCAAGGCTTGGAACAGAGGCCAGTGGGCAGGGATGATGGGAATAAATGCTGCTGCAAAGCTGGCACTGAGCAGTCTGTGACTGGTTGAGGATTTTCCCCCTAATAAACCAAAATGGCAGAAGGCATCTAACTTCTAGGATTTCTGCTGCCTGTCGACGCTGATGACAGTGTGGGTCCGTGTTCCTGTCGACGCTGATGACAGTGTGGGTCCGTGTTCCTGTCGACGCTGATGACAGTGTGGATCCGTGTTCCTGTCCACGCTGATGTCAGTGTGGGTCCGTGTTCCTGTCCATGCTGATGACAGTGTGGATCCGTGTTCCTGTCCATGCTGATGTCAGTGTGGGTCCGTGTTCCTGTCCACGCTGATGTCAGTGTGGGTCCGTGTTCCTGTCCACGCTGATGTCAGTGTGGGTCTGTGTTCTTGTCCATGCTGATGTCAGTGTGGGTCCGTGTTCCTGTCCAGGCTGATGTCAGTGTGGGTCCGTGTTCCTGTCCACGCTGATGCCTGTGTGGGTCCGTGTTCCTGTCCACGCTGTCAGTGAGGGTCCGTGTTCCTGTCCACGCTGATGCCTGTGTGGGTCCGTGTTCCTGTCCACAGAACAAGGCTGATGGTCTTATGCCGCTTGTCATTCATGTTGGAGTTGGCACCCCAGGGTACAGCAGTCAGATTGATCAGGCAAGGAGCTACCAAGGACGTGCCACACACTTTGCAATGTTAGCCGTTTCGAGCACAGGCATGTATGTGCACAGATACACATTAACGCGTGCACACCCACTCCAACACACAAGCACACACATTGACACGGACACACACATACAAGCACACACAGACACGCACACACATACATAAGCACACAGACACATTTTTGTAAGACGTGAATGCTACTGAGTGCTTGTACAGGTGGGAGCCCTGCATGGGAGCAGTCTCAAACTACACAGGGACACAGGCTTTTGCTTTGCTGCGCCTTTTTCACCCCTGTGTACACACTGCAACCTCAGATGGTTTCAAGTCCCAGGACAAGACTGATGACAAACTGATATGTCTCGGAAAGAAAAGAGCGATAGCTCCCTCCTCCTCCTCACTGCAATTCCAAAGATGAACGGATGAACGGAGTGAGTTTTACGGCCATTTATCACAAACAATCATGATCGAGCTGGATACAATAAGAGCAAGTCAAGGTGCGTATTATTCCGTGAAGATACGCGAGAGCTCTACCAAACATCAAAGCCCTGTAGTCGGGTAGCTGAGTTCAGAAAAGTGTAACATGCTAAACGTTGAGGGTTACAAGCGTCCACCTGGGCTAAATGGAGAGTCTAGACATAGAGATATGTGGTCTAGGTAGGCGGACATTCTGAATTTGGTTTGTTTGGCCGCCATGACACTTTCAAAATGGCCGCCCCAATCTACACTTTTCTTTATATCTCAGCTAATATTTGGGATAAAATCAAAAACATGGAGTCAATTCCTATGTTTTGAATGATGACAAAGTCAATTATGGCAAAAACATAACCCTAGCATTCACATTTTCTATCAAACATTAAATATTTGACAAAATAGCTAGGCGATATACGAATTCGGTAAGTATTATCTTTCTGAATTTGCTATCTTAAACAATGCATATCAGTGTGGTCTGGATGAAATGTTTACTACTAGAACAATGTAGTTTAGGTGGGTGGATATTCTAAATTTGCTTTGGATCGCCATGATGACAGATTTAAAACGGCTGCGAACATCGGGATTGGCGTAAAACTGCCTCACGAGTTCGTATAGGTAGATTGGCAAACAAAACAACCATGTCTATGTGATTTGGCAAGAAAAGTACAAGTATGCTGTAACACATAGGAATGGAGTGGTACTTTGCAGTGGTCAGGGCTGATTTTAAACAAAACAATATTTTCATGTGCACATGTTGTATTTCCATTTGAAATTGTGCATGGAATTTCTTGGCAATCAACATTGCAGAAACAAAGTTTACTCCATGTTGCTTTGGAAAATAACAAATAAAAATCAACGATTTGAAGAAAATACACACACTGGGTGATGATATAAACTGAAAATTTTAATACTTCTGAAATATCAACGATACTGCTTAGCATGCTTATCATGGTAATTATGCACTTTCAGTACACAACAACTCTGACTCTTCAATACATAAGAACAGTTTCAAATACCAAAGTACAACATAATGCACAAACATTTATGCATTACACTCGTTAGGTTTCCCTTGTCAGCAATGAACATGTGATGATGGCACAATAATGTGTATATAACATTATAAGAAACGATTTGTCGTTTCTGGATCACCGAGTATGGCAGGCTACATGCCTCTATGGAAACAGAACACTAGTTTCTCAGGCACAAAGTGGTATTTCAAGGCTCATTTGCGTAGCCCTGTCAAAGTGTGGGGATTTCTGCAGTCTTTGCATCGGCATGCTCTTGTGCATCCCTGTCCACTGGACCAACAGCTGCAGCGTCTTGTAGAACAAGATGTGCAGCCACAATCTATGAGCTCGAGAAAAAGTTGTCTTGTATCAGTTGTATGTGCACGACTCAGCAGGATGGGCTCAATCACGTTTGCATTCTCCTTTGTGACCAGCTTCCATCCACTGTTGACTACAGTGTGTACATGCTCTCCAAGGTGCAGAGTTTCTTGGTTTTGATCCTGTCATGGAAAAGGGTCTCTTTCAGGACAAATCTGTTTTGCACAAACTCTGGGACGACTTCATTTCCTGTTTCTTCTGCTGTTAGCAAGTCATGTTTCACAACATCACTGGCAACGTCACAAGTTGTGAGTGAAATCTGGTCGGGTGATGGGTGAGCAAAGGGGTTGAATGTCTGAAACAAGTTGATGAGTTTCTGTAGATCATCTTGATCCTGTTTCAACCTCTTTTTCCCGAAGGCCTTGTGCGCACAGTCGTGCTCGTCATCTTCATCATCAACACTTGACAGGCCAAACATGACCTCAGTGTCCTTAGCCAGCTGAGATCTTGCGCTGAGTGTCAGAAACCACCTGTCCCTGGCTGTGTCTGTTCTTGTAATGCCAACAAGTCCTCCAGCGACTTTTCCAGTTTTGTTGACGTGTTTCGTCGCTTGATCATCTGCGATCTGGTTGAAAAGTTGTTTCGTTTCTTTGGTGACAAAGTCGCCGGCCAAGAAGCCCAGGTGCACCTCAGGCGCTGTCATCGGAAGCATCTTCATGTCCGCCAGAAAGACTGTCCTCCAACGGGTATAATGAAAGTGATCAAACGCTCCAAACCATGGAAGCATCTCAGCGAATGATGATAGAAACAGTTCCCAGTCGCCATTGCGGAGAGACCGAGTGAATCTCAACAGAATTGAGACTAGTTTCATGTAGGTCCTCTAGTACTGGTAGGTTGCATGTTCCGAAGAGGAAGATTCGAACTCATCAAACAAGTCTTTGACTTCCTCAATGGAGGACAACATATTCTCCAGGGATGACTGGATGTCTTGGTCATCTTTATTGGCAAAGCCTTGAGCGACTCTTTTTGCTGCATTCTGGAGGCTTCCATTGACCGTCTTCTCATTCTCTGTGACCCATTCTTTGAAGCGCTCCCAAAGAATGGACCACAGAGCTTCCACTGTGAGTTTGTGTACGCAAATGGCTCTATTTCAACCTTTTCCGTCAATGATGTTCTCAGCTGTCACCTCACCAAGTACGCCACTTTCTACCCAGATGTTTGCTATGCCTGATGAATCCATGTACTTCCCCACAACTTTGCAGACGTTCATTGAAGTGTGGAACCCTCCTAGCATGATGACCAAGTCCTTACAGCTGTCCAGTTGGTCCCACTGTAACATCTTCGCTTTTGAGTATATCTGCTCATCAAAAGTGATCACCGTGTATTTCTCTCCAAGCTTCTCAGTCATTAATTTGCAGTTCTGCATGACGGTTCATACTGTGGGGAATTCATGGGCTGGGGAATTCAGGATTGGCATTGGACCAACTTCTGTCAGTGGTGGATCACAAGTGCTCACCTTATGGTTGAAACCACTCCAACCTGGAACAACCTGATCATCTGGCTGGTGCTGTCTACCATGATCCATGCTAGGTCCTGTGTGTTTGCCTCTGTGATTTTCTGGTGATTTGGCAAATAACATGCTTCCTGCACATTGTGCAAATACAGGTTCTGGCTTTGTATTGGTCATGTTGATGTCTTGCAGGTTTGTCATCTCAGCAGGTGCATGAACAACTTTTGGAAAAGCTGTCTTTATCTGAATGTCCATTCCTGGCTCCAGTGGTGCTTTGCGTCGGAGAGCGATGTACTGGCTGGCATGAAATTTCCCTGTGCCACTCAGAGTTTCCTCAAGAATGTCAATGTTGTCATTTGCCTCATATCCTTTGCCTGCTCCGTGCAGGAAATTCCTTGGAATCATCACATTGCCATTCCTGTGATTCCGTTGGATCATATCATACGTCAAGATATTGTCTTCACAACATCAAGAAGACGGAAAATGACGCCCAAGCATCTGGGCATTGGTCTCACAGTGCACCAAGCCACAAGATTAAAAGACCTTGTTCGTCTCCTTCATGTTGCTAGCCATTCTGTGTCCGACGACACTGTCCTTCATGCAGACACAGCTGAAGAGTCAGAGTTGTTGTGTACTGAAAGTGCATAATTACCATGATAAGCATGCTAAGCAGTATCGTTGATATTTCAGAAGTATTAAAATTTTCAGTGTATATCATCACCCAGTGTGTGTATTTTCTTCAAATCGTTGATTTTTATTTGTTATTCTCCAAAGCAACATGGAGTAAACTTTGTTTCTGCAATGTTGATTGCCAAGAAATTCCATGCACAATTTCAAATGGAAATACAACATGTGCACATGAAAATATTGTTTTGTTTAAAATCAGCCCTGACCACTGCAAAGTACCACTCCATTCCTATGTGTTACAGCATACTTGTACTTTTCTTGCCAAATCACATAGACATGGTTGTTTTGTTTGCCAATCTACCTATACGAACTCGTGAGGCAGTTTTACGCCAATCCCGATGTTGGCAGCCGTTTTAAATCCGTCATCATGGCGATTCAAAGCAAATTTAGAATATCCACCCACCTAAACTACATTGTTCTAGTAGTAAACATTTCATCCAGACCACACTGATATGCATTGTTTAAGATAGCAAATTCAGAAAGATAATACTTACCGAATTCGTATATCGCCTAGCTATTTTGTCAAATATTTAATTTTTGATAGAAAATGTGAATGCTAGGGTTATGTTTTTGCCATAATTGACTTTGTCATCATGCAAAACATAGGAATTGACTCCATGTTTTTGATTTTATCCCAAATATTAGCTGAGATATAAAGAAAAGTGTAGATTGTGGCGGCCATTTTGAAAAGTGTCATGGCGGCCAAACAAACCAAATTCAGAATGTCCGCCTACCTAGACCACATATCTCTATGTCTAGACTCTCCATTTAGCCCAGGTGGACGCTTGTAACCCTCAACGTTTAGCGTCCCATTTTTTTTTGCAAGCTACAGATTTCAGCTTCTAGACTACTGAGCTATGCAGAAGTTTTTGCGACAAGGAGCGGTGCTTGCTGACAGCGTCCATTACTCGACGCCACCAGGCACACTCGCGCACCGCTGCTCGATCAGCGTGGTGGCAAAGGAAAGGACTGAGATGGGGCACCACACCATTTGCGGTCGATGAGGACTGACACGCGGTCGCGAGCAGCACGGACGATACGCGCAGAAGACGAGTAGTGTTAGGCCTAATTGTTAGCAAGGAAGGCGTGGCCTGAACTCCGAATCACAAGACAAGTGATGACTATATCTAGTTGGTCAAGCTGCAAGACATCGTGGATGTTACGTCGTCATTCTGTCTCTCCGTCCAGTCCTTGCCACCGCCAACGCTCTGCACCTAAGCTCTGCTGGAGCTCTCTGTTTGGGAGTCTGTTTGTGCCGGAAGAACTGAGATCTCGATCGTCTTCCACTTGAGTTGTGGTGGTCGGTGGTAGCAAAGAACGTAAGTTACACTTACGTTCTTTGTTGGTAGGCCTAAGGGTGAGGTCAAGTAGGCCTAAGACGCAGGGGCGAAGTCGAGTTACTTTCCACTCTTTTATTGGCCGTTGGTGCTAGTACATGAACGTCTGGACCCGGGTGGTGAAATGGTCTGCCTGGCCGTCTCCCCTTTATCAAGCAGATGCACGGGAAATAATTCAGCAGCCAAGACGGCCTAGGCCTATGAATCATGATGTAAATGTGGGACGGGTGAATTACACTTTTATAATATAATTCGGGCAAAATGTGCAGATGTCAGAAACGTCGTTTTCTATTTTAAACATCCCTATCATAAGCGCAACTCCATTGCTGGGTTCAAGTTGCAGAAGTCGTACGGACACGGACTCTGCGCTTTTTAGTGGGCAGAGTGGAGCCTGGCTGCGGACCTCACAGGAACCAGGTGGTGCATGGATTGTTTCACAGATCCTACCCTGGTTTCTGGATTCGTGCTTCAATTTGGAAGAAAATAGAGATTACATTATTTAATTTGCTTTGAAATTACTTCTTACAAATGTTGCCTCATTCAGCATAACACAGTCTGTTGAATGAATCATATGCCGTTGCAAGTAGCTGTATTACTTGAGGAGAAACATCAGATTTATAGTCAAAATGTTACAATTCGGATGCCAGAGTGGGGGAACAGATCACTTGCCACGGGTCACGCTAATGTAATAAGTGACTGACAGGGCAGCTGCACCAACAAACGGACCAAGTACAGCAGAGGCCGGAGGGGTCCCAAAGCAGTCAGCTGGTAAGCTTGCCTTACACAATGGATGGGGAAGGGGGGTTGGAAAGAGGTTTAATACACAGGATGGGGGTGGCAAGAGACACAAGCAGGGATATTTCAATAAAGGATGAACACAGTAGATGTACAATACACTTTGTGATAAATCATTAAATGCACCTTAACACAGAGTAAAGCGATGAATTGATCACGGCAGCGATGAGACCTGTATTGAGACTTCTCCCTCCAATTTGCACTGGTCGACTGGCCAGGGGAAACCGGTATACAAATGGCGGCATATATTCGTGTTCAATTTCACGAGTGCAAAATCCGACAAACCCATGATCCGATTGCATGCAGTAAGCCTATCGATCACCATCGGCGACGTCCTGAAAACGGCATGCGTGTTATAGTTGGATTATTTTCATTGTTGATGCATGCAAGCATGCAAGTCACCATTGAGGTGGATACTGTGCTACTTTCCAAATTCAATCGTTTCCTGCAACGCCAACGGTGTGCACGTGAGGTCAGTCTGAGTGTTTGCCTGCGTCACGTACACTGGTACAGTAGCCGACAAATATATACTGTATTTTGTACCTCCCCGCCTCCTGCTCTGGAAAAAAAAACTTACTTTCAAATGCATATTTTTACACCTTCACGGAAGCATGCACATACGCAAGCACAAGCGCTTCCACCTGCATGCGTGCCCAAGATCAAAGAAATGTTTTTGCACAGATCGATCGAGGTCGTGTTGACATCGCAACGAGACGGTTTTCCCATTCAAGGGAAGTAACTCTATCTGTTACCAGTAATGTTTCCTTTTCGAGGAAAATGAATTTCTGAGCACGTGACGGAGTTAAATCTTGGGGAAGCTCTACGGGGTTGAGTCGAATTGCTTTTGGAGTCTGTAAATTGCTTCATTTTCTCGACTGTAAACACAAGTTGTCGATGGTCTCAAAGTGAAGAAGACTCGCAGGAATTCGGCTTCAACTGGAATAACTTCTGAAGACGCTACCTAGCTATGGTTCTTGTTCACCATCTACAAAAAGTTCTTGCCTGCGTTCTCCTCCTCGTCGTACCCTCATGGTCGCAACATGACTACAGAAGAGCGATGGAATCCGCTTCTCTCTCTCTCCAAGCGAGCCAGCACACCCATGACGCCAGTGTTACAGATGCCAGTGTAACGGCGGCTGGCGTGCAGAGGCTAATCAACGAAGTAGTGGACGTTACCTACGACCTCTACACCAGCGATGACAGACACAAAGCGGACGAAATTCGTCATAATCTAACTTCCTTGCTGACAGCTTCCAACGTTTCCTCGGAATGCGCCAACCAGACGCTGCAAGTGTTGGAGGGAATTGTGGCACGAAACCTGTGGGCTTTGCGAAGTTAGTACATGTATTAGATTTAGCAGTTCTGTCTTAATTTTTTACACGGTTACTTCCATATCTCCACCGAAGATGTTCCAGGAAGGGTTGGCTTTACTTTTTAAAAATAAGTTCATTAAAAATCACATGCAACATTTCCCTTTCTTTTGACAGTTGTCTGTGGTTGTCTTTTATTTGGAGTTCAGCTGACTGTACTGTACCGTGTACGTGTTCAAATGTACAGACAGTTTAAAACACAGGTGTGAGCGGAGCATTCTAATTTTATACAGGTGTAGGTACCGGTTTTCGTACACATGTGGTTGCTTTGTTTATAAGGCGTTCGTACAAGTGTGAATTCATGCAAGTGAGTGTGCAGAGTATGGAGAGGTGTAAACGTGTGTATGAGTTGAGTGCAGTGGAAGTACAGGTGGCTTCAAGCCTAGATGTAGACACGAGTGCATTAACTTTATGACCGTCTCCTTCAGTGATAGATGCTGCAGGAAAGCCAGAGTCCGGACTGCTGGAATTCCACTGGAACTGGCTTGGGTCCTATGACCAGTGCCTCAACATCACCGTTGCCCCTGGCAACGCCTCGGAACCTCAGCAAACTTTCCACACCCAGTACTGCCTCAGCCTCATCCCCCTCCAGCCTGGCTCCAAGGAACTGGTCAGTGGTGGAGGTGGTAGCAGCAGTGGTGGTGGTAGCAGTGGTGGTGGTAGCAGCAAATGGTCGTGGTGGTGGTGGTGGTGATGGTAGCAGCAGTGATGGTGGTGGTGGTAGCAGCGGTGGTGGTGGTGGTAGTAGTAGTAGTGGTGGTAATGATAGTGCTGATGGGGACGGTTGTGATGGTAGAGTAGATATGATAGTAGAGTCGTGATGACAGTGGTGGAAATAACAGTGGCAGCAGGGTTGGTGATAGTGATGATAGTTGTTAAGTGATAGTGGTGATATCTGTAGTGGTAGTTATAGTTGGTGGCATCAATACTCACCATATATCTCTGTACATTGTTCAATGTTACTCTACTTTCTCATGCTTTTCCCTCTGTCTGCTCTTGTATTACCTGCTCTAGCTGCTTTGTGGTCATGGTGTGCATACCAACACTTTGCCCTGCTCATTCTCTCTCTCTCTCTCTCTCTCTCTCTCTCTCTCTCTCTCTCTCTCTCTCTCTCTCTCTCTCTCTCTCTCTCTCTCTCTGTTTGCTTCCTCACCCTGATTGTTTGTTTATACATTGCTCAATCGGATTGTTCATACATAATTTAAATCTGGTGAAGCCAATATGGCGTGACAGAAATATCACTCTCGCGTCGAAGATCAGGCTCATGCGCACGCTGGCCATCTCCATATTCTTGTATGCATGCGAGTCCTGGACACTCACATCTGAACTACAGAGACGGATACAAGCCATGGAAATGAGATGCTACCGCAAGATTCTGAACATCTCATATAAAGACCATGTCACGAATGAGGAAGTCAGCAACAGGATCAGGAGAGCAATTGGACAGTACGAAGACCTGCTCTCAATCATGAAAAGCAGAAAGCTGAAGTGGTATGGTCATATGTCAAGAGGCAGTGGGCTGGCCAAGACCATCCTGCAAGGTACCGTACCAGATGGGAGAAGGAGAGGCAGGCAGAGAAAGAGTTGGGAAGACAACATCAAACTGTGGACAGGCTTGACCTTTGCTGACTCACAGCGAGCCACAGAGGTTAGAGATCGATGGAGGAAGATTGTCCGAAAGTCATCAGTGGTGCCTCAACAACCCACCTCAGGGTTAAGAGACTGAACTGAGCTCACTCTGATTGTTCATACATAGCACTCTCTGATTGTTTATACATAGCTCTCTCTGATTGTTTATACATAGCACTCTCTGATTGTTTATACATAGCTCTCTCTGATTGTTTATACATAGCTCACTCTAATTGTTTATACATAGCACTCTCTGATTGTTTATACATAGCTCCCTCTGATTGTTCATACATAGCACTCTCTGATTGTTTATACATAGCACTCTCTGATTGTTTATATATAGCACTCTCTGATTGTTTATATATAGCACTCTCTGATTGTTTATACATAGCACTCTCTGATTGTTTATACATAGCTCCCTCTGATTGTTTATACATAGCTCACTCTAATTGTTTATAAATAGCACTCTCTAATAGTTTATACATAGCTCTCTCTGTTTATACATAGCTCACTCTGTTTGTTTATACATAGCTCTCTCTAATTGTTTATACATAGCACTCTCTGTTTGTTTATGCATTGCTCTCTCTGTTTGTTTATACATAGCTCACTCTGTTTGTTTATACATAGCACTCTCTGTTTGTTTATACATTGCTCTCTCTGTTTGTTTATACAGAAGCTCACTCTGTTTATACATAGCACTCTCTGTTTGTTTATACATAGCACTCTCTGTTTGTTTATACGTAGCTCCCTCTGATTGTTTATACATAGCACTCTCTGTTTGTTTATACATTGCTCTCTCTGTTTGTTTATACATTGCTCTCTCTGTTTATACATAGCTCACTCTGTTTGTTTATACATAGCACTCTCTGTTTGTTTATACATAGCACTCTCTGATTGTTTATACATAGCACTCTCTGTTTGTTTATACATAGCTCTCTCTGATTGTTTATACATAGCACTCTCTGATTGTTTATACATAGCACTCTCTGATTGTTTATACAAAGCACTCTCTGATTGTTTATACATAGCACTCTCTGATTGTTTATACATAGCACTCTCTGATTGTTTATACATAGCACTCTCTGATTGTTTATACATAGCACTCTCTGATTGTTTATACATAGCACTCTCTGTTTGTTTATACATAGCACTCTCTGATTGTTCATACATAGCACTCTCTGATTGTTTATACATAGCACTCTCTGATTGTTTATACATAGCACTCTC
>JAWQFJ010001970.1:2500-7500 GCA_034096865.1 Theodoxus fluviatilis | reverse complement strand
GTCAGTTTGTCTACAGCAGCTGTCTGGTGGTTGCAGGCGGTGCTGGTGGTGGCCATGGTGGTGCTGTCCTACGCCGCAGCCTTCCTTCTGTCCCTGGTCCTGGAAATGCCCATGCTCAGTCTAGAGAGGGCCTTCCTGTCCACAGAGAGACACGCCTAGAGACGTGGCACCAGTCCTGGCCCAGACAGGCCTGCCTAGACACACCTGGAGATGCCTAATATTAATGCATGATGCAGTGATGGACTTTAATGGACTGTGATGGACCTTGATGAGCTGTGATGGACTTTAGTGGATTGTGATGGACCTTGATGAGCTGTAATGGACTATAGTGGACTGTGATGGACCTTGATGAGCTGTGATGGACTTTAGTGGACTGTGATGGACCTTGATGAGCTGTGGTGGACTACAGTTGGAGTGTGATGGGATGTGGTGAACTGCTAGCATGCCTCGGCCAGCCTGAAAGACCTCAAGTGCACTGATGTTTCATTAAGCTGTTACCCAAGTTGCTTGTCACTTATGCTTGAATGAAGTGTGCAGCTTTTTGTTGACTGCAGTGCCTGAGTTGTACAGTTTGAATGGTGGGCCCCACACCGATGAAAATGTCGTAGGCTTGCTTACTGTGAAGGGAGACCACTGGACAGTATTTTTTACCTGGTAGAAAAGAAGATGATTTGCATTTGGAATGTTCAGCCTCTCTTGGAGGTTATATTGTGACAGGTTTTTTAACTGCTTTTGTGTGTTCATGAAAATGATTGGTCTCGCATCTTCAGGGTCTTTTACACCACTTCACAGTTTCCCCTCATCTTCCCCCCCACCCCCTCCCCCTACCCCCTCCCCCCCCTACCCCCCCCCCCCCCTACACCCCCACACACACACATCCCAAGCCCACACACATCATTGCACGACTGCTGTAGTTGTCTGCGCCATGTCCACAAGTGCCTGTGTTGGAGAAAGTCGTTCTTGAAGCAAGCCTGCAGACGTGCTACAGTAATGAGCTTGTGACGATGTTAAAAGTGATGACGCGGTATTGATGATCTGACATTACCATGTGTTTGTGACCGTTTGAAGAACTGAATCTTCATGAAGAGCTTAGATGCCAGTTTAGTTTATGCTTGTTGTGTCTCATAACCACGTTTCAGGTTCTAGCCTGGCATCTAAGCTTGCAATCTCAACTGTTCAGAGTAGGCAGGTGTAGGTAGTTTTTACCTACCTAGAACCACCACAGTGTTTACCTACTTGGAACCACCACTGAGGAAGTGGAGAGGTAGAGGAAGCAATTGGTTTTCTTAAGAGTGCATTTTTGTGATGCAGTTTTCATGCTGCAGTTTGCCTGACCTGCACAATGAATTTTTCATGTTGACATGCATTGCCTTATTGAGATGTCCCTCTGCAAACTGTGCAGCTGCTGTTGCCTGTATCCAGTATTTTTTCTTCTTCACTTAGTGAAGCCATGTGTACATCTTTGCTCAAATGTTCCCTTGTATATCTAAGTCAGCTTTTGGTTTATTACAAAGTTTGCAAACTCGGAGCCCGAGTATCAAGTGTTGATGCCAGAAATGCATTTTCACTTGTGCAGGTTTTGCATGAGTGTTCTTTGGTTTGAAACATTGATGAGAAATACTGATGATACTAACCTGTCTAACTTGTGCTTTTACATAGCCAACAATTGCCTGGATTTATTAAATTGCTTTTGTATTCAACAGAATTTTCTTTGAAATGTGTAGCAGCTGCTGAATACTTTAATGAACTTTTTATAAGAATTGAGACTGATATTAATGCATGATGCAGTGATGAGACAAACGCTGCTTTTTCATTCAATCCAACATGTCCACTGAAATGAATCTTGGCTTAGCATGTTTACATGCTTTTACATGTATCTCCTGGAAGTTGCTGTGCCCGCCTTGAAAATAAATGCTGACCTCTTCTCTGTGTCTGGGCATAGACGTATGTAGCATTTCAACCTGTGCCACTATATCTTCCACCACCACTACCACCTCCACCACTACCACAACCCCCCCACCACCACCCCCACAACAAACCCCACCACCACTACCACCACCAACACCAACACCACCAACACCAAGCCCACCACCATCACCACCACCATTACTACCTCCACCATCACCACAACCACTACCACCACCACAATCACCACCACAACCTCCACAACCACCCCCACCACAACCACCACTACCACCACCACCACTACCACAACCACCACCTTCACCACTACCACAACCACAACACAACCACTATGACCATCACTATCCCCACATCACAGCCGCTGCCGCCTCCACCACCACTATCACCAACAGTGCCATCCCTCATTCCTCCACTCTTCCTGTTCACACACACACACACACACAAAGAAAAGTTTTTTTTCCGACCTGAATATATATTTTTAAAAACTCACAAAAATTTAACAAATCTTCCATAACTAATAACATTTTTCTATGTTTGAAATGTTATCCAATAATGATCAAATCCTCTATAAATTAGGCCTATTGCATGTTTTTTGTTGATTTTTACCGGCAGAATGGTTCCGTATGTCTTGTCAATATGGGACATCCAACATTCTTAAAAAGTCAAGCTACCACATTCTCAATGAGCAATTTGATTTTTTTAAACACCTAAGTTGTTTCTGCAACTCTTTTCCCAGTTTGTCGTGGAGACGTCCACCCGTTCTACACAGCTAGGTCCGAGCAGAGCAGGGAGACGGGTGGAAATCCAGGATACGTCCCGAGAGCCTGCTGATGTCAGGCTCGTCCTCACCCGTCTGTAGTCCCAGCCGGTCCGTGTGTAGAGTCCTAGTTCTGTCGCTGTGTACAGGCCTAGCCCCCACTCTGTGCGGAAGCCACACGGCTTTTCCTGTGAACATCAGCTGTGACAAAAGCGAGATTCCCCCTGGATATTTGACATTAGTTTATCAGCAATTCTTTTGGAGACGATTTTGGCCTGTGCCAAGTTCGAGTTTTGAACAAAAGTTGCGTGCTGGGATCAACAGTAACTCACTTGAATGATCGTTTGGAAATTCAATGACTATCGATAATGTCGTTCATGCAACTTTTGGAAAAAGTATGAAGAAAAAATAGCTTTAGAAAAATTGTGACATTTGTTTCTCTCTCTCTCTCTCTCTCTCTCTCTCTCTCTCTCTCTCTCTCTCTCTCTCTCTCTCTCTCTCTCTCTCTCTCACACACACACACACACACACACACACACGACAGGTCACGTGACGGTTGTGTTGCCTGACGGGTCACGTGACAGTTGTGTTGCCTGACGAATCACGTGACAGTTGTGTTGCCTGACGGGTCACGTGACAGTGGTGTTGCCTGACGGGTCACGTGACAGTGGTGTTGCCTGACGGGTCACGTGACAGTGGTGTTGCCTGACGGGTCACGTGACAGTGGTGTTGCCTGACGGGTCACGTGACAGTTGTGTTGCCTGACGGGTCACGTGACAGTTGTGTTGCGGGACGGGTGACGTGACAGTTGTGCTGCGGAACGGGTCACGTGACAGTTGTGTTCCCTGACGGGTCACGTGGCAGTCAGTTAATGCTGAGCGAGGCATCACGGGACGGTCAGTTGGTGTTGCCTGACCTATAACCTGAGCAGTGAGGCTGGCGGTGGTAGAGCTGGGAGTGGATGTCCTCCTCGGAGATGCAGTAGCAGGGGTCCATGTAGTAGACGTCCGGGTCAGTGGTGGGCAGGGGGTCAGGCTGGATAATGGTAAACTCGTCCGAGGGCGGGAACGTGACCACGCGGTATCGACGGTAGGCGCGGTAGACGTAGCTGCCCCCGATGAAGGAGAGGTGGAAGGCGACGACCATGGCGAGGACCACGATGAAAATGTCATCGTTTGAATCCGCTTCACCCATCTGCAACCTGCAACGCCAGCATATGTTTAAAAATTGAAACGTCTTTGCGGTAGCGGTGCAGAAAGTGTCTGTCAAGGACACCACAGGTCAGTGACTATAAAGCACTGGCGGTGTAGAAAGTAGAGTGTCTAGGACACCACAGGTCAGTGACTATAAAGCACTGGCGGTGTAGAAAGTAGAGTGTCAAGGACACCACAGGTCAGTGACTATAAAGCACTGACGGTGTAGATAGTGTCTGTCAAGGACACCACAGATCAGTGACTACACCACTGACTGACTGACATATATTTCTCAATCTCTTAGTGTAAATTGGTATTAAATTGTGTTGAATTCGAGGGAAAACTTAAGACATGCACCCCCACCCTCCCCCCACAAACACAGAATCACACACACACATACACTCACTCACTCACACACACATACACACATACACAAACACACACACTTGCGCGCACACACGCACGCACACACGCGCGCACACACGCGCGCACACACACACACACACACATACACAGAGAGAGAGACATACAGGCAAATGCACACACACACAAACAGACACTCACACACGCGCACACACACACACACGCACACACAATCACACACACACATGCACACACACACACGCACGCGCGCGCGCACACACACATACATGCACACACATACACACACATACGCACACATGCACACACATGCACACACACACGCAGACACACACATGCACACACTCACACACACATACACACACACATACGCGCGCACACACACACACACACACACACATATACATGCACATGCACACACACACATACACACACACATACTCGCGCGCACACACACACACACACATATACATGCACATGCACACACACACACACACACACGCACGCACACACACACACACACACACATATATATATACATGCACACACATACACGCACATATATACATGCACACACATACACACACATGCACACACATGCACACACACGCAGACACACGCAGACACACACACACACACACACACACACATATACACACACATATACACACACACACACATGCACACACACACACATGCACACACACACACATGCACGCACACACACATGCACACACATACACGCA
>JAWQFJ010001969.1:17375-29360 GCA_034096865.1 Theodoxus fluviatilis | reverse complement strand
ATTAGAGAAGCAAAAAACCCAAAATCTTGAAGTCGACCACTACAACCCTCACCTCCTTTGTGGGCGGTTTGCGCAAAATGACTCGACTGCGCAACCGACTCATTTTGCGATGGAGAGTCACATATGTAGTCAGGGCAGTTGACATAAGGTTTAAAAAACATAGTTTTGAAAAAAACGCAAATAAAGGAAATAGTTACCGGTCCCACCTTCTGATATGGGGCTACATGGCAATTTTCAAGTCTGGAGTCCCACACACCAGCACTTTGCTGTACACCTCATGCACAATTAAATGCACCCTTTTGGTAGTGATCACCCCCCTCTTTTCCCCTGTACCAATCCTCTTTTCCCTTTCTTCGTGCATGTAGGACTTTCCGTCTTTGCTTCCCTGAGGCTGCTGCTTGCCTTCTAGACACCTCTACTCTTTCTTTATCTATCTTGGAACACCCAACAAGAGTCCAGTGTCCAGGAGTGAGCCCAGCATGTCTCAGAATATCAGTCTGCCCCTTTGCCCCAGAGTTGAAACAAACAACAGCATCAGCCACACTCATTTCAAGCACATCCCTCCCAACATACACATCCTTTGGACAACGGATCCACACCATGTGATTAAAGCTTTCATTTTGGTTTTGAGTCTTCCCATGCAAGCAGCAGGAAAGCAGTGCATCTTGACTCAGATCATCATAGATTTTCTCTACTTTGGTTAACACCTCAGCAGGAAGACCATGACGGTGTTTGAAACCCTCCTTTCCATATTTGCACCATGAGTCGGAGCACAGTTCATGGCGAGGACTGTCATCAGTGGAAGCAACATGATACAGTCCTGCCCTTATTTCTCTTTTCATTGCCTCCAGGTTCCCTTTATTCCTTCTAATAGCCAATCCAAAGAAATTTTGAAGGGTGTCAATTTTTGCTACTGTCAACTTTCCCTTCCCTTTCATTCCTGTCTCTGTCTGCACAAGTTTCCTCAGCCTTGACCCTACTCTATGCTGGACATGTCCAATACATTCTTTTTTGGTCACTTTGGAACCATATGAACAGTCCTTCTGCACCTGTCTGAAGGCTTTGCTGTCTCCATCTCCATAGTATGATACATACTGGAGGGAATGCTTCTCTTCGGATCGCTGAAACATTTCAACTGCTCCTTTTGTTTCCATCGATCCGGCAGATCCATCATGCTTCACTGAGCAGACATGTGTAGCCCTCCACTTGATATAAGCCTCACTAGTCTTGTCCCTCTTCTCCCAAGTCTCACAACCTTTGCATTTCTTTGTCAGAACTGCAAAATCAAGAACTTTCCCTGCAGCATTTGTCTCTTCTGGCATGTGGATGGCAGAAACCACACCATTTAGGGAGGAGTGTCCCCTCCGCTGCCATGTACCATCCACAGACACTGCAGTCTCCACAACATGTTGCTCACTGTCAGCAGACAAATGAATTTCTTTGGCAGCTTCAGCCATACTACGCTGACAAAGTGCAGAAGCTGACACTTTCAGAGCCTTCACTTGATTCCTGTATGCTGCATTGGTCATAGCCTTTGGCATGTTCATAAATGCTGAGAAAGTTTTTATCTTTCTCAGTCCACACCCAATCTGTCTGAAAGCATAGATCGTTCTCTTGTTTACATCATGACTGTGCTTTGCCTTCTTTGATGTTGAGATCATCTGGATGGCATCACACGCTTGACACTTTACAATAAACTCCCTTGCGAAGCCCTGACTTGGAAGCCTCTCCTCCACAGTCAACTCCCTCCCCTGGCATTCTGTACATGACAACAACTCCTTCACGGACGAAAACAACACGTCCAAGTCTACGAATGCATAGCCGTACTCACGATCACACAATGAGGTTGCTGCATCTTCACAAGAGGCAAGTTTCTGAGCAGATGCACTCTCGCAAACTTTATTGTTGCTATTTGCCTCGGCAATATTGTTGTCACTATGCTCAGCCCTGTCAGTAGCGTCAGTGTCACTCCCCTGCGCAGACTCGCCACCGATACTTGGCAAGCCTGCTCCAGCTTGGACTCCGCCTCTCCACATCTCAGATAACTTCCTCTCACCACCACAGTCTTTCCCTAGGAACTGATTCCCCATGAATCGCCTCTTTCTTCTCTGCACACTCGCAAACTTCCTCTTAATCGTCATCTTGCACTCAGTGTTCAAATAGACTCGGCAGTTGCGGCGTTCACAAAGCGCGCGAAAAGCAGAAGTTGACACCAGCCAAATGTCACTGTTAACTTTGCGCTGATTGGCTTATAAGACCCTTCAGCTCATTATAATACTCTGATCATCCAATGAAATTCATCCATAGAAAAATATAGGGATCATTTCAAACATAAAACTGTGATGAAAATGGAGCAATTTGGTGAAAGAATTATGTTTCTATGATGCAAAATAGTGAAGTTATGAGTTACTGCATATTAATTAGGTCATCAGCTGATTTGACAGCACAATAAATGTTTATACCATGCATAATAAATGACAATTTTCATCATTTTCTGCCACTTTGACAAGTTTATTGTTTACATCCATGCATAGCTGAGACTTTGTGGCGTCTAAAACTGGGGGTCCTCTCAAAACTCATAATTATGAGAAAATCATAATTTTTCAAGGTAGCCTAAGACTGGGCCCTGCTTTTGTGCCAGCTCCTACAAGACAAGGATGCAAGATGGCAAAATCAGCTCTTATCCCTTACTTTCCCAAAGATGCTGACGACAACTGCAGAGCAAGCTAAAAACAGACTCACTTGGCAGGAAGATCAGGCCTTGGTCATCTATGGTGTGGCGAGACGGGAGGACAAGTTGCTGAAGGTGCAAACCTTAAAAAATTAAGTCACAACCTTAAAACCTTATTTCATCTGAAATTAGAAACAACTAGAACTGAATTATAAACAGAAATGTTACTAAAGTAACCGAAATCAATTTTCCTAACGAGATCAGATGAGCTCAGAGAAACATTGGAAATGAAAAAAGAAAAAAATTGGACACAACACCTGTCTTGTGGTAGGCAGATGTTCCAATGGTGCATGCAGGGCACACACACCACTCACACTTGTAGCTAAGTACTAACACTGTAGCTGCAGTGCTGGCCCTGCTTGTAGCTAAGTACTAACACTGTAGCTGCAGCCCTGGCCCTGCTTGTAGCTAAGTACTAACACTGTAGCTGCAGTGCTGGCCCTGCTTGTAGCTAAGTACTAACACTGTAGCTGCAGTGCTGGCCCTGCTTGTAGCTAAGTACTAACACTGTAGCTGCAGTGCTGGCCCCGCTTGTAGCTAAGTACTAACACTGTAGCTGCAGTGCTGGCCCCGCTTGTAGCTAAGTACTAACACTGTAGCTGCAGTGCTGGCCCTGCTTGTAGCTAAGTACTAACACTGTAGCTGCAGTGCTGGCCCTGCTTGTAGCTAAGTACTAACACTGTAGCTGCAGTGCTGGCCCTGCTTGTAGCTAAGTACTAACACTGTAGCTGCAGCACTGGCCCTGCTTGTAGCTAAGTACTAACACTGTAGCTGCAGCCCTGGCCCTGCTTGTAGCTAAGTACTAACACTGTAGCTGCAGTGCTGGCCCTGCTTGTAGCTAAGTACTAACACTGTAGATGCAGTGCTGGCCCTGCTTGTAGCTAAGTACTAACACTGTAGCTGCAGTGCTGGCCCTGCTTGTAGCTAAGTACTAACACTGTAGCTGCAGTGCTGGCCCTGCTTGTAGCTAAGTGCTAACACTGTAGCTGCAGCACTGGCCCTGCTTGTAGCTAAGTACTAACACTGTAGCTGCAGTGCTGGCCCTGCTTGTAGCTAAGTACTAACACTGTAGCTGCAGCCCTGGCCCTGCTTGTAGCTAAGTACTAACACTGTAGCTGCAGTGCTGGCCCTGCTTGTAGCTAAGTACTAACACAGGGTTCGTACAGGTTTATAGATACAAAATTCCATGACTTTTCCATGACTTTCCATGAGCCTCAATAACATTTTCCATGACTTAGCGTATTGTGATACATGACAGGCATGATGATAATCTCAAAGAAACACTGCACCACAAACAAAACAAGCTCTTTTCACTTTCTCCTCATTTGAACCAACTGACCCGACCAGCGTGGAAATGAAACCAGGTCACCTAGCCAAAGAACCAATCAGGAAGCAGAAGACGAACGAGTCTTCAAAATTAACCAATGGGATGCAAGGGCACGTTGTCTTGTCGTTCGCAGCGTGTAAAAAAGATTGAGAGTATCGCGCGAAGCACAGCCTAGAAAACATCTTTTCTTTCTTTCTTTTTTAATATTTATTAAATTCCATGACTTTCCATGACTTAAATTGAAATTCCATGATTTTCCAGGCCTGGAAAATGAAAAATCAAATTCCATGACTTTCCAGGTTTTCCATGACCTGTACGTACCCTGTAACACTGTAGCTGCAGCACTGGCCCTTTTTGTAGCTAAGTTCTAACACTGTAGCTGCAGAACTGAACTTGACTGGAGCTGCAGACAGGACTTAGGTGTAGCTGCTTCACGAACTCTGCTTGAAGTTGCAGCACTGACAGACAGTTCAGTTCAGTATCTTAACCCTGAGATGGGTTGTTGAGGCACCACTGATGACTTTCGGACAATCTTCCTCCATCAAGCTCTATCCTCTGTGGCTCGCTGTGAGTCAGCAAAGGTCAAGCCTGTCCACTCTTTGATGTTGTCTTCCCACCTCTTTCTCTGCCTGCCTCTCCTTCTCCCACCTGGTACGGTACCTTGCAGGATGGTCTTGGCCAGCCCACTGCCTCTTGACACGTGACCATACCACTTCAGCTTTCTGCTTTTCACGATTGAGAGCAGGTCTTCGTACTGTCCAATTGCTCTCCTGATCCTGTTGCCGACTTCCACATTTGTGACATGGTCTTTATATGAGACTAGCCGCTTCGCGCCTAGGCACTGTGCAAAGCGCCAAAGCCACATACAAAGCCAAATTCTTCAGCCGCCATTTTGTTTTTCTCAGTACGTAACCATGATAACCAAAAAAATTTGTTCACAGATCTGCATCATTTGACTTTACCTACCCACACACCAAATTTCGGTCAAATCTTTGAGTTTTCGGTGGCCATCTTGTTTGTGCCCACTTCCGGTTACCATGGCAACACCATTTTTTAATCCCACTATGACCTGACCCCGGCCCACACCTAACCCCATACCGAGTTTTAAGTCGATGGGAACTCCTGTGTCTCAGGCGGCTTCGCCGCCTTCGACACAGTCGTCCAAATTCTTCAGCCGCCATTTTGTTTTTCTCGTCACGTAACCATGGTAACCCAAAAATTTATTCACAGATCTTTATCATTTGACTTTACCTACCCACACACCAAATTTTGGTCAAATCGGAGCACTTTGAGTTTTCGGTGGTGTGCCCACTTCCGGTTACCATGGCGACACCATTTTTTTTTTACCCCACCATGACCTGACCCTGGCCCACACCTAACCCCATACCAAGTTTTAAGTCGGTGGGAACTCCTGTGTCTCAGGCGGCGAAGCCGCCTTCGACACAGTCGTCCAAATTCTTCAGCCGCCATTTTGTTTTTCTCGTTACGTAAATATGGTAACCAATAATTTGTTCACAGATCTTCATCATCTGACTCTACCTAACCACACACCAAATTTCGGTCAAATCGGAGCACTTTGAGTTTTTGGCGGCCATCTTGTTTGTGCCCACTTCCGGTTACCATGGCAACACCATTTGGTTAACCCCACGTTGACCCGACCCCGGCCCACACCTAACCCCATACCGAGTTTCAAGTCGATGGGAATAAAACTGTGGAAACGTATAAGTGTCACACACACACACACACAGACAGACACACACACAGACAGACAGCTAACTTATATATACAGACTAGCCGCTTCGCACCTAGGCACTGTGCAAAGCGCCAAAGCCACATACAAAGCCAAATTCATCAGCCGCCATTTTGTTTTTCTCAGTATGTAACCATTATAACCAAAAAAATGTCGTTCACAGATCTTCATCATTTGACTTTACCTACCCACATACCAAATTTCAGTCAAATCTTTGAGTTTTCGGCGGCCATCTTGTTTGTGCTCACTTCCAGTTACCATGGCAACACCATTTTTTAATCCCACCATGACCTGACCCCGGCCCACACCTAACCCCATACCAAGTTTTAAGTCGATGGGAACTCCTGTGTCTCAGGCGGCTTCGCCGCCTTCGACACAGTCGTCCAAATTCTTCAGACGCCATTTTATTTTTCTTGTTACGTAACCATGATAACCAAGAAATTTGTTCACAGATCTTCATCATTTGACCTTACCTACCCACACTCCAAATTTCGGTCAAATCGGAGCACTTTGAGTTTTCGGCGGTCATCTTGTTTGTGCCCACTTCCGGTTACCAAGGCGACACCATTTTTTTAACCCCCCCATGACCTGACCCCGGGGCACACCTAACCCCATACCAAGTTTTAAGTCGATGGGAACTCCTGTGTCTCAGGTGGCTTCGCCGCCTTCGACACAGTTGTCCAAATTCTTCAGCCGCCATCTTGTTTTTCTCGTCACGTAACCATGGTAACCAAACAATTTGTTCACAGATCTTCATCATTCGACTGTACCTACCCACACACCAAATTTCGGTCAAATCGGAGAACTTTGAGTTTTTGGCGGCCATCTTGTTTGTGCCCACTTCCGGTTACCATGGCAACTCCATTTTTTTAACCCCACCATGACCTGACCCCAGCCAACACCTCACCCCACACCAAGTTTCATCTACCCACACACCAAATTTCAGTCGAATCGGAGCACTTTGAGTTTTTGGCGGCCATCTTGTTTGTGCCCACTTCCGGTTACCATGGCAACGCCATTTTTTTTAAACCCCACCATGACCTGACCCTGGCCCACATCTAACCCCATTCCAAGTTTTAAGTTGATGGGAACTCCTGTGTCTCAGGCGGCTTTGCCGCCTTTGACACAGTCGTCCATTGTTTCCTCAGCCGCCATTTTTTTTTCTCGTGACGTAACCATGGTAACCTAAAAATTTGTTCACAGATCTTCATCATCTGACTTTACCTTCCCACACACCAAATTTCGGTCAATTCGGAGCACTTTTAGTTTTCGGCGGCCATCTTGTTTGTGCCCACTTCCGGTTACCATGGCAACACCATTTTTTTAACCCCACGTTGACCTGACCCTGGTCCACACCTATCCCCATACCAAGTTTCAAGTCGATCGGAATAAAACTGTGGAAACGTATGAGTGTCACACACAGACACACACACAGACAGACAGCGAAATTATATATAGAGATGTTCAGAATCTTGCAGTAGCATCTCATTTCCAGGGCTTGTATCTGTCTCTGTAGTTCAGATGTGAGTGTCCAGGACTCGCATGCATACAAGAATATGGAGATGGCCAGCGTGCGCATGAGCCTGATCTTCAACGCGAGAGTGATATTTCTGTCACACAATATTGGCTTCAACTTTGCCAATGCTGCTGTTGTTACGTAGAAACGACAGACAGTAGCTGTAGCAATAACCCTGGCTGAAGCTGCAAGACAGGCAGCGAGGGGCAGAGAATGGCATGTGGTGTGTAACCACGGTAACAGCAGCTCTGACAGTCACAGGTGCAGAACAACAGACCTTGGATGTAGTCGAGTGCAAGGTTGCCAGAGACGCGCTCAGTGCCGGTTAAGTTGAGGCTGATGAGGCTGGGGTGGTTCTGCAGGCACAGCAGGGAGTCGGTGACAATGCCTGTGTGTGCCACATTGAGGCACTCCAGCATGCGCATTTCCTGTATGCCACTGAGACTGCACACCTGCAACACACAAAGGATGCTCTGTGAACTCAGCAAACTTCTGTCTTGCAAGGGAGAGCCTCAGTGGGAGTTCTACATCTCTGTCTCACTCTGCAGAAGTGAGAGCTCTACATGTCTCTGTCTCACTCTGCAGCAGTGGGAGCTCTACATGTCTCTGTCTCACTCTGCCTCAGTGGGAGCTCTACATGTCTCTGTCTCACTCTGCAGCAGTGGGAGCTCTACATGTCTCTGTCTCACTCTGCAGCAGTGGGAGCTCTACATGTCTGTCTCACTCTGCCTCAGTGGGAGCTCTACATGTCTCTGTCTCACTCTGCGTCAGTGGGAGCTCTACATGTCTCTGTCTCACTCTGCCTCAGTGGGAGCTCTACATGTCTCTGTCTCACTCTGCAGCAGTGGGAGCTCTACATGTCTGTCTCACTCTGCAGCAGTGGGAGCTCTACATGTCTCTGTCTCACTCTGCAGCAGTGGGAGCTCTACATGTCTCTGTCTCACTCAGCAGCAGTGGGAGCTCTACATGTCTCTGTCTCACTCTGCAGCAGTGGGAGCTCTACATGTCTCTGTCTCACTCTGTCTCAGTGGGAGCTCTACATGTCTCTGTCTCACTCTGCAGCAGCGAGAGCTCTACATGTCTCTGTCTCACTCTGCCTCAGTGGGAGCTCTACATGTCTCTGTCTCACTCTGCAGCAGTGGGAGCTCTACATGTCTCTGTCTCACTCTGCCTCAGTGGGAGCTCTACATGTCTCTGTCTCACTCTGCAGCAGTGGGAGCTCTACATGTCTCTGTCTCACTCTGCAGCAGCGAGAGCTCTACATGTCTCTGTCTCACTCTGCCTCAGTGGGAGCTCTACATGTCTCTGTCTCACTCTGCAGCAGTGGGAGCTCTACATGTCTCTGTCTCACTCTGCCTCAGTGGGAGCTCTACACGTCTCTGTCTCACTCTGCAGCAGTGGGAGCTCTACATGTCTCTGTCTCACTCTGCCTCAGTGGGAGCTCTACATGTCTGTCTCACTCTGCCTCAGTGGGAGCTCTACATGTCTCTGTCTCACTCTGCAGCAGTGGGAGCTCTACATGTCTCTGTCTCACTCTGCCTCAGTGGGAGCTCTACATGTCTCTGTCTCACTCTGCCTCAGTGGGAGCTCTACATGTCTCTGTCTCACTCTGCAGCAGTGGGAGCTCTACATGTCTCTGTCTCACTCTGCCTCAGTGGGAGCTCTACATGTCTCTGTCTCACTCTGCAGCAGTGAGAGCTATACATGTCTCTGTCTCACTCTGCAGCAGTGGGAGCTCTACATGTCTCTGTCTCACTCTGCCTCAGTGGGAGCTCTACATGTCTCTGTCTCACTCTGCAGCAGTGGGAGCTCTACATGTCTCTGTCTCACTCTGCCTCAGTGGGAGCTCTACATGTCTCTGTCTCACTCTGTCTCAGTGGGAGCTCTACATGTCTCAGTCTCACTCTGTCTCAGTGGGAGCTCTACATGTCTCTGTCTCACTCAGGCTCTGTGGAAGCTCTACATGTCTCTGTCTCACTCAGGCTCTGTGGGAGCTCTACATGTCTCTGTCTCACTCTGCCTCAGTGAGAGCTCTACATGTCTCTGTCTCACTCTGCAGCAGTGGGAGCTCTACATGTCTCTGTCTCACTCAGCAGCAGTGGGAGCTCTACAAGTCTCTGTCTCACTCTGCAGCAGCGAGAGCTCTACATGTCTCTGTCTCACTCTGCCTCAGTGGGAGCTCTACATGTCTCTGTTTCACTCTGCAGCAGTGGGAGCTCTACATGTCTCTGTCTCACTCTGCAGCAGTGGGAGCTCTACATGTCTCTGTCTCACTCTGCAGCAGTGGTAGCTCTACATGTCTCTGTCTCACTCTGCCTCAGTGGGAGCTCTACATGTCTCTGTCTCACTCTGCCTCAGTGAGAGCTCTACATGTCTCTGTCTCACTCTGCAGCAGTGGGAGCTCTACATGTCTCTGTCTCACTCTGCAGCAGTGGGAGCTCTACATGTCTCTGTCTCACTCTGCCTCAGTGGGAGCTCTACATGTCTCTGTCTCACTCTGCCTCAGTGGGAGCTCTACATGTCTCTGTCTCACTCTGCCTCAGTGGGAGCTCTACATGTCTCTGTCTCACTCTGCAGCAGTGAGAGCTATACATGTCTCTGTCTCACTCTGCAGCAGTGGGAGCTCTACATGTCTCTGTCTCACTCTGCAGCAGTGGGAGCTCTACATGTCTCTGTCTCACTTTGCCTCAGTGGGAGCTCTACATGTCTCTGTCTCACTCTGCCTCAGTGGGAGCTCTACATGTCTCTGTCTCACTCTGCAGCAGTGGGAGCTCTACATGTCTCTGTCTCACTCTGTCTCAGTGGGAGCTCTACATGTCTCTGTCTCACTCAGGCTCTGTGGGAGCTCTACATGTCTCTGTCTCAGGCTCTGTGGGAGCTCTACATGTCTCTGTCTCACTCTGCCTCAGTGAGAGCTCTACATGTCTCTGTCTCACTCTGCAGCAGTGGGAGCTCTACATGTCTCTGTCTCACTCAGCAGCAGTGGGAGCTCTACATGTCTCTGTCTCACTCTGCAGCAGCGAGAGCTCTACATGTCTCTGTCTCACTCTGCCTCAGTGGGAGCTCTACATGTCTCTGTTTCACTCTGCAGCAGTGGGAGCTCTACATGTCTCTGTCTCACTCTGCCTCAGCGAGAGCTCTACATGTCTCTGTCTCACTCTGCCTCAGTGGGAGCTCTACATGTCTCTGTCTCACTCTGCCTCAGTGGGAGCTCTACATGTCTCTGTCTCACTCTGCCTCAGCGAGAGCTCTACATGTCTCTGTCTCACTCTGCTTCAGTGGGAGCTCTACATGTCTGTCTCACTCTGCCTCAGTGGGAGCTCTACATGTCCCTGTCTCACTCTGCTTCAGTGGGAGCTCTACATGTCTTAGTCTCACTCTGCCTCAGTGGGAGCTCTACATGTCTCTTTCTCACTCTGCCTCAGTGGGAGCTCTACATGTCTCTGTCTCACTCTGCCTCAGTGGGAGCTCTACATGTCTCTGTCTCACTCTGCCTCAGTGGGAGCTCTACATGTCTCTGTCTCACTCTGCCTCAGTGGGAGCTCTACATGTCTCTGTCTCACTCTGCCTCAGCGAGAGCTCTACATGTCTCTGTCTCACTCTGCTTCAGTGGGAGCTCTACATGTCTTAGTCTCACTCTGCCTCAGTGGGAGCTCTACAAGTCTCTGTCTCACTCTGCAGCAGTGGGAGCTCTACATGTCTCTGTCTCACTCTGCCTCAGTGGGAGCTCTACATGTCTCTGTCTCACTCTGCCTCAGTGGGAGCTCTACATGTCTCTGTCTCACTCTGCCTCAGTGGGAGCTCTACATGTCTCTGTCTCACTCTGCCTCAGTGGGAGCTCTACATGTCTCTGTCTCACTCTGCCTCAGTGGGAGCTCTACATGTCTGTCTCACTCTGCCTCAGTGGGAGCTCTACATGTCTCTGTCTCACTCTGCCTCAGTGGGAGCTCTACATGTCTCTGTCTCACTCTGCCTCAGTGGGAGCTCTACATGTCTCTGTCTCACTCTGCCTCAGTGGGAGCTCTACATGTCTGTCTCACTCTGCCTCAGTGGGAGCTCTACATGTCTCTGTCTCACTCTGCCTCAGTGGGAGCTCTACATGTCTCTGTCTCACTCTGCACTTGGTGACGTTTCACCCAGTGGCAGAGGTCAACTTCCTGTCAAAGGTCGCGCAGCAGCTAGAGCGTCTCAGAAGCCGCTCTAACTGCTTTCACACTAGAGTGCGCCACTTGCTGTGCCTAGCAACGATGAAACTACAGAACCCGTAGCCGCATTTGATTGGTTCATACTAAACACAACTAATTGGAAGTCACTCCACGGACTTGCACGGTAAACATGCTTCGAACCATGGAGTTTACATAACATGGAAGTGGAATACGTGCCGATTGCTGTCAAATTTCGAAGAAATAAATGTTTTCGTGCTCTCATCACCGTTGCAGAGTGGATTGTATGTCTTGGTTTGATATTTGTAGTAAACGTCGGCATTTATACCCATGAGTGTAACGATTAGCAGACGACACACTTGTTTGGATTTACCTTGACCTTCCTCTCTGACTAGGTGATGGTTACCTCCCTTTTGTTATTAATGGATTTTCAACCCTAATGCTTTTATTAAGCTGTCTATTCGATGAAGAGGGATATAAATGAATGTGAAATTATTT